>VZTM01021250.1:10000-33950 GCA_013400555.1 Jacana jacana
CAGCTGTATGCACACACACAGCCATACACACACAACCATCCCTGAGCACAGCTGTATGCACACACACAGCTGTATGCACACACACAGCCATACACACACAACCATCCCTGAGCACAGTTGTATGCACACACACAGCTGTATGCACACGCACAGGCACAGCTGCACAGTGGGTTCTCCAAGTGACTGTTCCCCTCACGGAACTCACAACAGTTTCCTGTTACAGTAAGGGTTCAGACACCACAATGAGGTGCTTCCTTATCTCACTGCAAATGGCTTTTCTCTATGAAATAACACAATTCTGAAGTATTTTAAATGAAGCAGCAGCCAAGCCTACTACCTCCTACCCACCACGCAGAACCCCGAGGACTGCTGTGCTCTGACCTCCGTTACAGCCTGGTCCCGTTGTTGGGGGCTCCTCTCCCCCCCAGGCCCCCGTGAGGCTGCGGGGCAGGGCCAGCAGTGGGGAGCACTGATTACTCATGGAGATCCCTGTGGCTCCAACCCAGGAAAGAACACACCAGGCATTCCTGCTACAGCGGTGTTGCAGTGGAATGTGACTCAGCTATTAGCAGAACTCAGGCTAATCACCTATTAGGAGAGAAAATTTAAGTGGTCATTTTTCAGCTGAGAATCTTGATGCAAGCAAACAGGGGTAGGGTTAGGCTGGACATTAGGAAAGAATTCTTCCCAGTGAGAGTGGTCAGAGCCTGGAATGGGCTGCCCAGGGAGGGGTGGAGACCCCATCCCTGACTGTGTTTCAGAGTGGATGAGATGTGGTGTTGAGGGATCTGGTGTAGGGGAGACCTTTGCAGAGTGGGGCTGATGGTTGGACTGGATGATCCCAAGAGTCTCTGCCAACCTGAATGACTCTGTGATTCTATGGAAGGCATTACTGCCCTCACCCTCTGTACAGCGCAGCGTGTGACGTGAGAGTGACAAACCCCGATGCCATCACCAACACCGAGAGATCCTCAGTATCACGGGAGGTTTCTCTCCCGGGCTCTGGTGGGGTGAGAACTTTCCCAGGGAGCTGCTGGACACCAAAGGGAAAGCATGGCACAATTAGGCGTTTCTGGCACTTATTTCAGGGCAGGTTTTGAACCGGGCTGAGCAAGAGGCGGCCGCCTGTGTCTCTGAGAGCCTGTTCCACAGCTGTTCCCCTCTTGCCATCCCTGCTCTCATGCTTCCACGGCATACTGCGCAGGAGCCACGCTGGCCACCCCAGAACACCCGTCACCAGGGCTAGGACAGGCACAACCCCAGTGGCCAAGGGCCCAAAGCAGAGCTGCTCCAGAGCTACTCAGCCACAGGCTTCCCTCGGGAGAGCCCAGCCTCTCTAGGAGCTGGCCCTGCAGCCAAAGGAAAGGCAAACCCAAGGGGAAGGCTGGTTCCATCCCACCAAACCCAGGATCTCTTTCCTCTCGAGGCTGGGAGTGGCTGGTCCCAGGGGGACACGGGAGGGACCCGGTGCGTCGGCTGCTGGTGGGACTGCAGCAGGGGCTCCACTGTCACCCAGCATAAACCCGAACTTCACATTCATTCCAAGTGCTTTAGCAGAGTGCAGGTAGCAGGGAAAGCACTAACACTGGCAGAATAAGCAAGGGCTTTAAAAAAAAAAGAAAAAGGTCTGCATAGTTATTTAGGATTCAGCTGAGGATCATTCTACCCAGCTTAGAGGCAACACATTTATTTTAAAAAATGCAGTTTTTAATTTTTTTGTTCTCTATACTAAGATTTTAATCCTGGATTAATTATTTCAGACATTTTCCATATTAATTACAGCAGCATCGCTTCTTTCTTAACTTCTTTATCTACTTTCTTTGAGTAAAGCTATTTAATACTGGAGATTGTGGGAAACATTTGTTCATGATTATCCAGACATACAGTCAAACAAGACTGAAACAAGAGCAGCATGCAAAAATGTATTTAAGGACTATCATCCCAAAATGCTGCTAAAAGCTATTAACCAGTACGTGTTAATTGCCACAGCATTCATATTAATTTTCACTTCAGGCCCGACATTGTGGAATATTTCCCCTGATACATTTTAAACAAAGTTTAATTTAAGGAACTGCTTCTATCAACACTTATGAAAATTAACAGCCAAGCAATTAGCACTCATGAATTATCCCTTCCCCCACGCTTTCCACAGCTCCATTTTAAAAACAGTTGCTACAGGAGAAATTGTTGGTTTTTAACCCGTTACTGGAATCAGCCGCAGGAACCCGTCACACCACGGGGGAGCCGTCCCTCCCAACGGGGGCTCCAGCCTCTGCCCAGAGAGAAATCCTGCCCAGCTGTTTTTCACACAAACCCCAGAACTCTCTAAGGTCAGAAAAGCCAGAGAGCATTAACTCTCCTTTTCAATGCCGTGAGAGCACTCCCGGCTGCGGGCAGGACAGCCTCTGGTCCTCTCGCTCCAGTCCAGTCCAGTCCAGAGCCGCACGATCCCGCCTCCAACTGCCCTCTTTGACTATTCTGCACACCTTTAGCACCTCTTTGTTGACTGTCAGGTGACCCCCCTGTGCTTGCTAACATCCCTCTGGGGACGCAGGAGCATTTGGTGACATGTCAAAAGTCGAACTGGCACAACATTTTAGCGATTATGGTTTTTTCAAGGCAGCAGAGACTTGTAGGAAAAATGGATGTGGATCAGCTTCAAAGTGATTTCAGGGGAGCTGTAAACAGAGGCCTTTGGAGTTACTCACTCAGTTTGTGCTTCCTACACAGCCCAACGTTTGATTCTAGCACAATTTTCCTCGATTCCAGTCACTAAATACATCTTGGTAACGTTTTTTTTACTAGTGGGAACGGTCCTGCTGTTGAATAGCTCTGACACTAATACTGTACTAAATCAGCATCCTTTAAGATTAATATCCCAGAGAAAACTCATCATCATGCTTTCCAGCAACTCACCCAAGTTACACTTGCAACGGGAAAAGAAATAGTCCCAGTTTCTATGGACGGACAAGATAGGGCATGCTTTACCGAACCACAGAGTCTTCATGGCTGGAAGGGACCTTTGAGATCATCAAGTCCAACCATAAAACACCCAAGTGATGAAGGCAGGCAGGTAGAGGGACTGCTGAGAGCCTCCCCGCAGCGTCACCGAGGCACTGCAGCACCCCGCGGCCCCCGGGCGGCACCGGCCTCACCAGCAGCCGGCACCTCGGAACAATAAGCCACCAACACTCGATTTTCCAAATTCCGTAACCAGCAATAACACCTGAGCTCATCTACAAAATGGGTGGTAATTTCATTTGCATGCAGATAAAGGAAATCAATTTGGCCACCGATTTCTTGAGCCTTCAAGTAATTTCCTACGCAAATGACAACTGAAGTAATTAGAAAAACCAAAGGCTCCTTCTCATACAATACTCCCTGCAAGATTTATGAACCAGCACGTACGACCCACGTGATGTACAAAGCACACTAACAGATGCAGGGGTTAGGTTCACTGTAACTGTTTGGAGGAAAAGCGTGCAGACCCAGCCAAGAGCAGCTACCGTGTCTCCTGCGAGGAGCTGAGGTTCCGCGCTGCCCCGTGCAGGGGTGCTCAAGGGTCACCCGCACCCGGCGCCGAGAATGCCTCCACTGACGTCCCGTTTCACAAGACCTATTCTCTGCTATTTTGATAATTAATGAAGTGATCAGAACAAGAAGAAATTAGAGGGCTTTAAAATTTTATTATTTCATAAAATTGCAGAAGTGGTTATGAAAAAGACACTAAATCTGGCAGAAAACACCTGCAAGATGTAAGCGGTTTAATAAGTTCGCTGGGCTGACGTGTTACGGCATGCAATGCTCTCTTATTTTTAACTGATTAGTTAAAAGCAATAGATCAGAGGGAGGAAGGGGGGGCTGAAGGCCCCCGAAGGGAAGGGCTGTGTTTGATCCGAGGTCAGGGGTGAGGGAACAGCCAGTCCAGCCGGGGAGCTGCCGGGGAGCCACAAAGCTGAAACCCTGCTCAAGCCGAGTATCTGCAGTGCAGAACCCAAGTATATCGAGACACAAACCAAAGGCTAGCTATAATCTTAAAGATTCCAGAGCCCCTGTGATCCCCTGAGTAAATACGTAATTAAGTAGGGGGTTTTTAAGACATGTTTAATTAGGCCCCTAGCCCCTCCTCACCCCCCTGCCTCTCCCCAATTATGTTCCATTTCCCCAGGAGGGATGTGGCTCTGTTAATTATGTAAATAAGTCATGTGCTAGTCCCTGAAAGAATTGTATTTATGAGAAAAACACTGCTCATCTACTATCAATAAAAATAAATACAAGACCTATGATACTTTATTTACAAGAATTTTAAAAAGCTAGTTGTGTTTTGATTTGCATTACTGTCAGAAAATACAACGAAACTGAAGTAAAAAACTCCCCACTAAACTATAATGTTTCTTCTGTATCTCAGAAGGTCAAGTAGGTATTTAAAAACAGAAAATAAATATGGAAGCATAAAACAAATAAACACTGTAAGCATACAGCTGAGCACCCCTTGGTACTGGGGCCAGAAACTCCCCAAAACGGAGTTATCACTGATTGCCAGCTCCTCCTCGGTACAAAGGAAGAACACAGGCAGCTTTTGTACACAGATGTCACTGTTTAAAAGTCACCATTTCACAAACAGTGCAAATACCTCCGGACCCAGCAGTGGAACCACACATCTGACTCGCCACTTTGAGAAGAGTGAACAGAATCTGAAATTCTTCCATCACGGCGGTAACGAAGCTCAAACTTCAAACTCCCACAGGAGACTCCACAAACAAACCCAGCAGAAAACAGACCCGTGCAGTATTTGTAACTGCTTTGGAACAATATGACACTGATCCATCACACCCATGTTTCTGCTCCAGTTTCTAGGGCTCTACAGGAGAGAGAAGTGCTGGCTCCGCAGAGGAGCTCCACCGCACACACGCGCTCACCATGAGCCCGGCCAAGGGCTGATCCTGCCCTGCGCCGGGTGTGGTGAGGTTACACTCAGTACCCGCACAGAACCACACTGCTTAGCCCTCTTTTTGCCCCAGATAGTGCCCTACTGATGCTTCAGTTTGCCACCCTCAAAACAGAGAGTGGCTTTTCCCACTCCGCTGGAGCATTCTGAGCATAAAGAGAGCATAAATCACCGAACATCCAGCAAGTGCTGTGATGTCACGAGACAGAATAGATTTGTTTTCTTTTAAATGCCAAATAAGCAATCATTTATCCACAGGGTCTCACCATCAGCTGTGCAGACAGATGTCCTAGGACTGCCATTGGAAATGTTTACCTAACTGACCTGCTGGAGAAGAACACGGCAAGGGAAGGCAGGGCTAATGGTAAGGCAGGATCTTGCAATGAAAATGGTCAAAACGGTTCTACAGAACCCAGAGCCATTATACCCAGGACTAAGAGAAGCGTGTTTCTGGATAAACACTTCAAAATAACTGGCAGCCTACTACAATGTCCAATTAAAGCACAGGAGAACTGCCCGGGGCCCATCATCTTCAGGTCAGGGACCACCTGGATACGGGGGAAAAACATCAGCTCCACTTACCTTGCCGTCAAACTTGGAGTACTCGTTGAAGGGGTTATTGAGCTGCAGCGGACACTGCTCCAGCCGCACAGACAGTATCGACTGCTTCCCAGAACACGGAGATTTTACTCTGAAATTCTTTTTTTCAAACAGTGAGCTCAGCTCCTCTGCTGTAGATCAGAAAAGAGAGCACAGTGGTTGTACAGGCACATGCGGAGAGGTTACTGCTCACCACAGAAAGGTAAGTGTACGAGAGCAAAATCAAATGCATAAAATAACAAATGCTTTTAGCAGGGTAGAATGTAGCACCACTCTATCACAGCCCAAAGATATGAAAACAGAAGTCTGAACAATACTACTGCTTGGGTGGAGGAAAAGATGAATTTTTCCCATACAGGGACTGGAACTGACTGCTGCAAGGTCTGCTCCAGTCAAGACAAAGATCCAAGACTCAAAGAGAGATGTACACATCCCTGGCCCTTCTGCTCACCTCTCTCTTCCTAAATAATCAGTAAATCCTATGCAAAAGAACCGACACATCTGCAATTCACCATATGAATGTGCATCAAACCAAGTGCATCCCAACACCTGATACTACACTGTGCTACAGAACGGCACCGACCACCCCAGGACAAGCTCAGCACCCTGCCAGCAACAGGCTCGGGACTGCACCTGATCCAAAACAATTGTTGCTTTGGGTTTTACTTCTCATGGTAGACTGGAGATTGTCTCCTCTCAAAATAAAAGCTTTCTAAAGGCAAAGGTGATGGGAGTTGGTGAGTTCTCTGTGAGGTCTGTGAAGGCTTGTAAAAGCCTCCAACAAGGAAGCTCTCTGAATACAAAGATGAGAATTTCCAGCCACAGCTCAAGTCCAAGTTTACAGACATAGAAACATGAAAAATATGGGCTTCTCATGTTATAAGGACACGACAAAATCAGGACAGAGCCTGGGGTGGTTTAGCATATTAGTACCAACGGGTCTCATCTGCGAGAAACTGTGACTGAATCTGGACTAGTTTTTTTCCACATCTGCTCCAGGAACCAAGTACCCCCAAACTCCATCAATCACTGCCGGAGCCAGCTCCTCCACGCTTCTACACCTGGAGTCTCCCACATCTCAGACTCGTACCTCGCTTCTCCAGGGAGGGGAAGCAGCTCCCACGGCAGAATGACCCGGGGCTTCATCCGCAGGGAGCGGGTTAATTTCTTAAAATGGGAAATTAAAAGTTGACAAATTAGAACTAGTCAAAAGCTGACTTCATTTTTATCAGCAGATTGCCTGAAAATTCAGACAGTTGGCAAAAGTGCTAAACACTGGCACTAAGAGATACCCAACAGTCTTGTGAGAAGAGCAATTAACCAAAAAAGCTTGATTAATTCCTTTTAAAAAGTGGAAACTTAAACTCCATTAGGTTTTCTCATTTTTGTAACAAGCTTATCTCTATTTATTTTTAAATTTTTTAAAATATCTTAATGACAATTATGCCAGAGTTTTACCCCTAGCTGGTATCTCTTGGGCATCTGCAAAGCACTCTGTACCTCGGAATCCAACGGCTTGGCTTCACTGGTTGAAGTGAAACAGCAAGTCTTTGACCTTGGGTTTTGTCTCTGGGGAAACGTTACGATGATTTGGTTACTGTTTCCTTTGTTGGGATGTGCAAAAAGGGGATCTCAAGAATTCTGCTGCGTTCATTAGCAAGACATCTGCTTTGTGCTGAGTTTTGTGCAGCTTCTACTCAAGTCAAACATCTCACGTGCCTGAACAGTTTAAATAAGAGCACGTTCTACAAGAGCCTCCACCCAGCTGGTGAGATACAGTTTTCCTTTTCCAGAAAACTTCAAAAATTCAAAAAACTCTACTCATTTAGAAAGAGGAACCCGAAATCTTCTACAGATCTGTGCAAAAAACTAGAAGAAAGATGAAATTGCTAATAAACTGCAATCTTCCATCGAGCATTTTGTCAAATAGTCCCCAATAAACCTGGGCTGTGAGAGCTCCAATGAAAAACAGTTTAAAAAAAATTAAATTCTCAAATTTATTTGGGGGGTGGGGGGAAACTCATATTTTTTTGCATTAAACGATCTTAAGTTGCATAATTTTTAATTTGTAATTAAAACTAAGTTTTGCCATTAGTCTGTTATCCATATTTTTCAGCTTTTGTTGGTATCTCCACGAGCTACTCTGGATGGGCGGAAAGCGAGGCTTTTGGAAGAGTCCCTTCATATGTTGTTGGTTCAGCTTTTATACGCTCTGAAGTGAGCAAATGTCAGATGTAAATACAATGCCTTATTTCTTGCTTTCATCTAAAAATACGTAGTATTTTACAAAAAGGAGTAACCTTCTGTATATACACCCATACTGGGTTTACAGGGCCCTCGGGCTGCTTTACTCACACAACCCAGTGCCCCGGTGGGTGAGGTGACGGAGTGGCCAAGAGAAACCCAGACCCCAGAGCCTCACCCTGTACTTCCAGGCAGTCAACCACTCCTGACCCATCTCTGGATTCGTTAATGCCCCAACCACCTCCAAAAGAACAGAGATTTTCATTTCCAAGTCCGCACACTACTACCATCTTATCTTCCAAACTGCCTGTCTCATGGCAGCAGGCAAACAATTACTAGAAAAATACCCTAAATATCCTTTTTTCCTTATTACTGTACACAAGGTTACTCATCTCTCACTTCCCTTTATCCTCCTTGGTGTAATTTTATTTCTGTAATTAAAAATGGGAGTCATAAAAGACACTCCTTTGGCAAATGTCTCAAATTGTGACTTCATATCCCCGTGCTGGAGAGCAGAAACCCTGTGAGCTGGTGAGGAGCGGTGGCTGGAGGTGGTGCCACCAGAGCAACCCGGGACAAACAGCGCCTTTCCAGCTGCCTCTTCCTTCCCACAGGGACCACCAGAGGCTCGACTCTGTCATGGCTGAGCTGAACTGTCAGAAGAGGGCAGCCAAATTCCCCCATCGGAGCGCAGCTACCGCTGCTGTTACTGCTTTCACACAGGTTTTCCCGTAAGGCTACACTCCAGGAACAGCCCAGACACTGCCTCGTTCCCACCCTTGACGAAGAGGAAGGTAGAGCCCTTTGGGGCTCCCGGTTCTCCTGGCCATCTCCTGCTGCGTTGGTGTTTGTGCCAGTCAGTGACAAATCTCAGGGACTGAGGAGAGAAGGAAAATCAGCTCTGCCAAGAGAGGCAGACACCGAGTGCCTGGAGTTTTACAGTAACTTATGCTTTTATTTCAAGTTGTTCTGCAGCAGAGAGGGACCGAGGTGTCTGCCAGCAGCCCCAGCAGAGGGGACACCTCCAATACTGCCGGCTGTGTCTGTCTGCAGCACGGCACAGGAACGTGGCAGCGGAGCCCACGGGAATAAGGTGACACAAACGGCACAGAGACAGCGGGAACCTGCAGCCCGAGCGCCATTCGGTGAGAAGAAGTAGCCAGAGGATACAGGTAGGGATAAAGAAGGAAAGGGAATTGCTCCATCATTGGTCAAATGCTGTAAGGTATTGAGCAAAGAGAGTTGGAGGTTACAGTAGATTAAACTTTAGAGCCTACAACTCTGCTTACAGAAGTAGAAAGGCAAAACCTTTTCAGAATGCACGACCAGAGGCATCAACCAGATCCGAACACCGTGCTGGGGATTAGTGCAACCGTGCTGCTCGTGAGCAGCTCCGGTCACTCCTCTGAAAACAGGTATTATACAGCTGGAGAAGGCTCTGCAAGCGACAGCCAGCAAGATAAAAGGATTTAAGTGAAAAAGAGGAGATTACACAGGGACCTCATTAAGATATACACAAATTTTGAAAGAAGTAGGTGTGACAGACCATCCAAAGGTTTGACTGTCAGACACAAGAGGGACAGACACTGGCTGGGGCGAGACACTAAGAGAACCGAGACTGATTTTTCATTTCATATATTACAATTTAAACTACACAGACCATCCAGTTAGAAATACTTAATTACATAATAATTAAATAAAAAAACCCCAAACCATAAAAACTAGCTTGTTTGTTCAGAAACCAGTGAAACCAGTTTTTCCAAGGAAAATGTTGCCTTAGCTTATCTGCTCTTATGACGCTTTCATTTAAGTAGATCCTATGTGCACAGTATTCTGTAAGATTTTCCTCCCTTATCTAGAAAAGGAACCATGAAAAGAGTCTATAAAAATCATCTCTACAAGGTTATTCATCACGAGTTGCACCAAAAGGCCCTGGAACTGGCCAGAAAGCCCTGAGTTAGAGGGAGAGAGAAGCCCACACTTTGCAGGCAGACACTGCCCAGCCGCCCGCCCGCGGCAGAGACCCCTCCAGACCCCTCCTGCCCCTCTGCCGCCCCACAGCAGCCCCCGGGGCACCACCCTCCCCAGGGTCTCCCTCAGACAACAGGAGCTTCAGAAGATACGGAAGCCCCAAGATGAGAGAACAGACAAACACCGTATTCATACCTCATATTGTGAAAATTAAAGCGCTACTCAAATTAGTTCAGACCAAAGGAGCAGGTTTTAAATGGTTTTTCTTCACTTGGCCTCAGTTAACACCATGGAATGTCCCTGTCAGAGCTGAGAGCAAGCGAGGCACTGTGCCCCCCCAGCAATGAACTACAGCAAACCCCTAACTGGGGAGAGGGGGCAAGTCCACTAATTGGAGTTTCCTTTATGCTTTGAAAGCTTAAGTGAAAATTACAAAATGAACCCCCTGTAACCATCAAAAGCAGAAATAAACACAGGGAAATAGAAGATCTTTTCTCTTTACCTGAGTAAGAAGTATTTCTGTCTTTCCACTGAACGTTTTTGCATTTTATTTGATTTTGTCTCTCTTTCCGCAGACGTTCTAGTCTCTGAGCTTGAAAAGAAATATTATAACTATAAGTTTGTCAATGAAAGTTTACTATAAACAAAGACATAATTAACTACCTTTATATGAATAAAGATGTTTTATACTGCATATGTAGGGGAAAAAGTCATAAAATTTTAAAGGTGGCACCCCTGAAAAGCAAATACCAACAAAAACATGAAAATGTTCTTGATTTATAATTGAAATTAGAGGATATAAAACATTAATAGAGATCATAAAGATAGTATTAACATGGAAGAGAATAATAAAATGTGAAAACTTCTGTGATTAATATGACATTTCATTATATAAATCATTAATAACGGTCTTAAAGGAATTTTAATGCACAAATGAACTGAAGTGAATATTACATTACAGGAATAAAATTACTGTTATGAATTACTCTACCCGTTTCAAAAATTAAAGATAAATGAACTCAGACTAGACTATTAAAGTTTTAAATATAAAATCCTTTATCTAAAAATCATGAAAATTATAAAATGTCAAAGCTATATAAATTAGCATAGCTTTTTCTTCAGTGTGCTGAAACAGTTTATAGGTAGTAAAAGAAATGATTTGTATCTTCACAACATTAGTCAAATCTTAAAATGAATATAGTGTTTCTTTGCCTGTATTTTGACTCCACCTTCAAAATATGGCTTGAAAAAAAAAAAAAAGCCTCAAATAGTTATAACATCAAAGAACTTGCAGACCAGGCTACCAGGTTATACCCTGAACCATCTTCTTGGGAAGAGCGGGATCTCTCTCGGGCAGCGGCCAGTTCTCCCCGGCAGAAGGCACGAAGCGCCCACTCCAGATGGGAACCAGACTGGGCTGGGAAGTAGGGCTAGTAATGTTGACCACCAGAGGAAACAACTGGCTAGATACACGAGCAATTTTGATGTATTGAGATCATTCATTAACTAAAATGGGTTTGTAGAAGAATCTAAAATGCTAAATTACTCTGACAATTTTTAGATACAATTTGAGTTCCCTGAGCCATTTCACCAATTACAAAGGGTTAATAAATATTTCCTCTCTCTCCTGTTACTATTTTACATTTAGTCTTTGGACTGAATTGTGGCCACAGAAGTGACTTTTTTTCTCCCCCCATAAAAGCTCTCAACCTGGAGCTGATGAAGGAGTATGCTGGGGTTGAACAGCTGTAACAAACAGTTTCAGGTACAAACACAGCGACTGCGACCCCCATTTCCCATTGGAGCCCATGTGAGGTTAGTGCCTAAATACCTCTCTGTGCCTTACTCTTAAGGACATAAGAGAAGTATCCCTGCTTGTAAGAGTAAATATATGCAGATATTTCATTCTGAAATAAAAAACGTGGGTTTTTGTTAAATGCTGTCCAGACTGAAGCTCCAAATTACCTTCCCAAAGCCTTTCTTCCCAACCAGCCCAGCATACAACACCTGCTGGATTCCCATGTAAACAAGGGACAAAGGAAAAAGCGTGGACTAGAGATAAGCATAACACATGGATTTATCCTTTGTGGCACGGTCAGCCCTTGCCATCCCAAGCACAGGGGTGCGCAGCCACCTTCCCTCGCTCCCGCCGGCTCTCCTGCTCCGGCTGAGCATGCACATCCCTTCCGGGGGGCTGTACTACAGCAGCTCCTAATTAGATGGAATTATCAGCACCTAGTCTGAAGTCTGAATTATTTAAGGTTCATTCTCACAAGAAGCAAGCCGGTTTGAAAGCTTTCGGTGTGAAAAATGTCACTGACCAAGTGCAGCTCTTGTTTCATTAACTACCAGCAACGAGATGAGCCTTTGTTCCTGGTCCTGTGGAGTGGGAGGGTTTGCTGCTCTCCCACGGACCCAGCGCCCGGCTCAGACCTGTCTCCCCGTCTCTGGAGGTGGCAGAGAGGTGGGAGTGAGGAGATGGAGCCCGTCACCCATGAGAAGTACCCAATAACCAACACTGTAGTCTCTGCAGAGATGGGCAGATCATCTGACAAATTATTTCAATAATTTATGAAAAAGCTACTACCCCAGCTAGGGTACTTTCTATAGTCTTTTGTGGAGCTGTGTTATTACAAAGGCATGCTCCATCCAGAAAGAGTGCTTAAAGATGGCATAAGTGAAATTGTTTTATTTAGAAATTTATTTATTTAGGCATAAAACCAAGAATAAAGAAGAGTTTACATATTAAAGAAATCTGCCACTATTATCTGTTACACAGAATTACACCATCTTCTCTTTCTGAACCTAAACCCCCTTTTAACAAGTGCTCCTGCTAAATCTGCTCAAGTAGTTATGGAATACCTAAAAAACCCATCTCCTTACGCTTGGCCGCTTTAGGGGCAAAAATCGCAGATCTCACAGTTAATGAACTTTTGTACTTGTCTGGCATCTCTGGGTCTATGAACACTTTGGTCTGTGTCTGCATACACCTGGCTCCTTCCAGCAAGAACTAGGTAAGTACTTGTGTGATGCAAGAAGCTTTTATACTAAAAAAATAGCTAATTTGCTATTTATTTTGTTCCTCCTCCTGCCTTTTTGAAACGGGCTCGGTACTGATCAACTTGTGCTCTTTGTAGGCTTTGTTCCACCCTGCTCTGTTTGAAATCACAGCCCAATCGCCTGGAAAACTGCACTGGGCTCCAGGTGGCACCAGCAGAGCCAGGGGATGGAAGAGGAGCCAGATGGAGCCAGGCAAGGAACTGGTTCTGATGGCCCACGTGTCAGAGAATCACAGAATCATCTAGGTTGGGAGAGACCCTTGGGATCACACCTAACCTTTACTGGAGAACATGCCACAACTGGAAACTGCAATCCGTGATTTAGGTGGCGATTATTCAGCCAGTCCATCTCTGGGAGACATAATCCCTCGGGATTATTTTTTTGGAGCTACTCTATAAAACTTGAAGCTTTGCCTCTCCTTCCTCAGACACCACGCCATCCCTGCGCTAAGGGCCACGCTACGCCCTGCCTCACGCCCTAACAGCGGGTGCTGCCACACGTCCAGCTCCTCCCCAAAGCGGACTCTGCGTGACAGGAGATCAGCACCCTGTCTTCCCTGTGACTTCTGACAACTTCTTATTTGTAAAAGGCATCTGAAGGTACTGAACACCATCCCACGTGTTACCGGTCAGGTAGCGCACAGATGTTTTTTCTGAGCTCTAGGTGGTGTTATAATACCTTCAGAAATCATTTGAAAAAAACACATACTGTAACACAGAAAGAAAAAAAGCCACCCCTCACCCCCATTTTCATAGGTATTTTATATCAGAGAAGTTCAGTTCCAGCATTGCTCGGGCACAGGCAGAAGTCTGACTGTCCCTCACACGGAACAGCAAACGGGACAGCTTTCCTCCCGTCAAAACTGAGCATATTTCGAAAAGGTGCACGCCCTCAAAACTTCCTCATTTGGGGATTTGAAACCTGGCTCAGGGTCCTTCTCTGAAATAAAACTTCAGAAGACAAAATACAGCCAAATCATTCACTTTGTTGGCTCAAATCAAATCTCATTCTTCGCTTTTATAAAAAATAGATTTGATGCCTCACTAGGCGGATTTTCCTCAGAAAACAACTATCCTGTTCAAAAGTTAACACCCCTCCAGACATTAAGAGCAGAAATATCAAAGTCTGTTCACATGCTTTGGTTTTACACTAGATGTCTTCACGATTGACTTTTTTTTTATACATAAAACTGACAACCTCGACGTCCCTCAGTGCACAAACAAGTAAAACAGCAATTAAATCTCTGTTGAGAGCACACTAAAGTAACTGAATCACCTCAGTCCTTTTATAAAAAGGGTCTCAACATCACAACAGAAGTGGGACAGATCTCTAGCTACTCATATCTGGTTTGTCCAGGCAAGCCAGGCCAATAGAAACTGCATTTACATGACTAACATTATCTTTGCTGCAAATCCCACTTACCTGTGTTTGATCGTCTTCTGATGCCGAAGTCCCAGCTTGAGGTAATATCGACTGATTGGGAATATACATAGCCCTGAGTCTCACCATTGCTCCCCTGGGTTTCTGAACCACTGTCCCCATAGGCTGATGAGGGATTGAACTTCTCCAGGTCGACATCATGATCTATCAGGACCATTTCACACATCCCTGTGTCGTCACTGGTCACGTGCGACTGCCGAATGTGAGCCAGTATAATTGTAGGGTTGTCCAGGAAAGCCATCCTGTCCACAAGCCCACCACCTCACTGTACTATCTGCTCTCCATCTTCTTCCATGGACACACGTACCTGGAAACACAACGTACACAGCATTTCAGAGACAGAAAAAAGCAACCAAAACAAAACCCCAGAACCCAGATCCAAGAACACTTATACTCTGGATGCACAAAATTTAACTGACTGGGGTTTGTACGGTGGGTGATTTTAACTCTGCTCCAGCTGACTGCAGTTCCACTGCTTGCAGAGAGCCACTTAAAGCACAGCAGGTCTGGAGGGCAGCCTGGAACCTGAATCCCAAGACAAAAGAACGAACCAGACACCTCCAGACAGGTCCCATCCCTCTACAACAAATGGCTGCTGCAATGCAAGGTATTTTAGGTACTACACATAGAGGGACAGAGAGAAAATAGGCAAAAGAAACCCCTGTCTATTCAAATTAATAAATCTACAAAGACAGGGCTTTGAATTTCTTTTTATTCATCATAACAGCGTTACGGTGTTTCTTCTGCCTCTATATACCAGCACTTGGATTACTTTATCATAGACCCTCTTCGGGGTTTGCATTTCCAGGACAACCTTTACCGAAGGGATGAGTCTCTCAGGGCAGACACTGAACTGCTGCTGCACAGCGTTCACACCGGGCAAGTGCTGGAACACAGAAAGCTCTGTGATCGTACACCACGTCTGAATTCCTAAGCACTTCACCAACAGTAATTGCCACTTACCTAAAATATTTCATTCACAGTACTCAAGTGGCCTTACAAAACACAGCAGAGAGCAAAGAAGAGAAGGAGGGGAAAAAAAAAAGAAAAAAAAGAAAAAAAACAACCCAAACCCCAAACCCAGCCCACACTCAATTCGTTACCCTGTTCTACTGTCACTGTGGAGTTATAGCTCTGCTAATCTACCTCCAGCCTGGGCTGCCTCTGAACGGGGCAAATCCACACCCCTGCTCAGAGAGTCCGACAGCTGGCACTGTGAGGAAAACTGGATCAAACCCAATGACCTGCTGAAAAAAGCCTGCAAAGAAGAAAAAAATTAAAAATTTCTAATTTCCAGGCTGATTAGGTCATCAGGGAGGAGCAGTAAGAGCAGCAGCACCAACAGGACACCTGGAAGAGCAGTGTCCCCCTTCCAGCCACCCTGCTCCCAGCCACCCAGAGCCACTGCAAACCCCATCCCGAGGAAGAGGAAGGTCAGAAGGGTTTGAGTCTAAACTCACAGAGAGATGCCAGACCAGTCATAAACTCCAGAAGTTCAACACCCCCACTGCTTTTCTAAAAATGTGCATATCTGACAAAAAAAACCCCAACATTTTAATACCACCTATAGAACTAAAGGTGTTTGTTTAGTATTTTGAACATGACAACACCCCCCCCATCCCTGCAGTCTGCTAAACCTCTGTCAGCAAGAAGAAAATACCAAAGGAAAAGAAACCATTTGAAATGTCCCCAGGCTGTATCCCTGAAAACCCAGTAAAGGCAGTGGGCCTTTCTCTGGCAGACTTCAGCAGAACAGAGCTAAGGAAAGAATCAGACAGGCTGGTTCCAGCAAACACTTCTCATTGTGCCCCTTCTGTGCTCCCAAGGGGAAAGGCTCGTTAATGCTTGGAGCCCCAGGAGGCAGCTTCTGCATGTAAATACTCGGGAGCAAAAGTAATACTTTATCTGGACACTCGCCTAATCAGGAGAAACGCAAAATTCTGAAGGTGTGTTGTAAAGTGCAAACCCACCATCCCTACCAGTACCCTCCCTACCACCAAACACCAGTGCAAGCCCATCATCCCTACCAGTACCCTCCCTACCACCAAACACCAGTGCAAGCCCATCATCCCTACCAGTACCCTCCCTACCACCAAACACCAGTGCAAACCCATCATCCCTACCAGTACCCTCCCTACCACCAAACACCAGTGCAAACCCATCATCCCTACCAGTACCCTCCCTACCACCAAACACCAGTGCAAACCCATCATCCCTACCAGTACCCTCCCTACCACCAAACACCAGTGCAAACCCATCATCCCTACCAGTACCCTCCCTACCACCAAACACCAGTGCAAACCCATCATCCCTACCAGTACCCTCCCTACCACCAAACACCAGTGCAAACCCATCATCCCTACCAGTACCCTCCCTACCACCAAACACCAGTGCAAACCCATCATCCCTACCAGTACCCTCCCTACCACCAAACACCAGTGCAAACCCATCATCCCTACCAGTACCCTCCCTACCACCAAACACCAGTGCAAACCCATCATCCCTACCAGTACCCTCCCTACCACCAAACACCAGTGCAAACCCATCATCCCTACCAGTACCCTCCCTACCACCAAACACCAGTGCAAACCCATCATCCCTACCAGTACCCTCCCTACCACCAAACACCAGTGTCTGCTACTTACAAGATTCACTAAATAGAGATTTACATCCTTCGTCATTTTAGGCTTTTTTTGCTCCCTTGATCACAAATATTGCCATTTCTTTTTCCTGAGCAACCGTGTCCTTTCTGCTTTAAAAAAAATAAATAGACAAATTCAAAAGTATTATATTAAACAACAGACCCAGCAGCAAGAAGGAATTCAATAAAGGAATGGTAGAGAAATAAAACTGACATGCTGCTCGTTATTAATACACTACTCCCACCATACATTTTAATAAATTATGCCATTAGCTACCCGGGCTCCATCAGTATCCTTGGAGATATTCAAGCCCCAATTGGATAAGGCCCGGAGCAGCCCACGGTGGCTGGCCCCTGGGCCACATCTCCAGAGGTGCCCCCAGCCCCGCATCGCCAGCTCTCCGAGCTCCATTTTTTATTTCCTGACTATTTCCATCTCAGAAAGTAGGGCTGCTCTCCCTGAAGGGTTTCTCCTCAGCCTCAAAGCCAGCGGCCACACGGCAAACACCCCACCGTAAGGACACCCTCTCCCGACTGCAGTTTACCTGTCCAAGGCCTTCCAGCCCCAACAGCGGGAGGCGGAGCACGCGCCTTGAAGGATACAGGCACAACTCAGTACAACAGATGGGTATTGTAAAAAGGGCACTGAGAATGTCCTTTAAATTTAACCATTTACACACCGCTTACTGCAAGCGGCCCTGCTTACCCGCCAGCGCCAAGAACTTGCTTAAACAAGCAACTGCCTTCGGCTTCTAAAAGGTCTGCAAACTCCCAATCAAAAATTACTGCTGCCCCATCAATGTGTCATATAAATGTTGGCATGTTAATTGTGTATTTATAAGATTGTTAATGGTTAGTTAATTTACCTCCCACACTATTATTGTACTTGAAATGATTTAACGTCTGCTAAGGGAGTTAACAACATGTAACAGCAGATGCGAGAATTTTACCTTCATCCTCTGCACCCCGACTTCGTGCCGTTAACACTCCGGCTGCCAAACCCCCCGGCCCTCGGCACAACTGCACCTACCCAATCACTTTGCCTCTAACCATGAAGGGTGAAAAATCGCCAGAAATTCTATTTCAAACCCTCGAGTTTAACACAAAGGCATTTTTTTCCTTCCTCCTCTTCAGGATTTTCAAAAGCCTGCATTTAAACTCGTTTCTCAATAAATTAATGTTAACTGGAAATTCCTCAAAAGAAAACAACGAGAGAAAAAGTTCGGACCTCAACATTCAGTTCTGACTTTTATGCCATATTTTAGCAGTCATTGTCTACCCAATCCCCACTGTTCCTCCCTCCACTCAAGGCAGAGCACCGCAAGAGCACCCAGCCCTGCTGAGGAAGAGCGACCTCCGAGGCAGCAGCACCCAGAGAAGCAACGTTCAGTTCTGCAGACCCTTACAGAAACGCCTTGAGGTCTCCAGGCCATCAGCTTCAGCAAAATCACAGATACAAGATCAATTTCCAGATCTACTGGGATTGGGCAGCTTTTCACTTCTGCATTCCTTCTTCCCACACCCCGGTACCACAGCCACACGGAGCGGCTCAATTCACCCGAATTTGGGGACTCTCTCAGCATTAGCAAGTTATATGGCCTTCAATCACAAACCAAAAAGAATTGCTCTTTTAATACTTGCACTGCATAACTGTTACTCTGCTGATGCAGAGAATACTTTGCAGACAGCTGAAATCCCACCAATTTTAACGGGACAGTTTTAAGAGTAGCGCGGTTCAGCTGAACATTCTCCACAAAACCCGAGCCGGTTCCTGCAAGGTTACTGTGGTCTCTAAATTACCAAAGTAAAAAGAGAGAAGCAGGGAAAAAATGTTCCCCTGTCTCATTCTGCAAAGCTGCAGCTTTCCTCTCTTAGGAGGAAACGGGTTTAGCTGAGGACCCTCCTTCAGGCAGTGGTAAACAATTGAGGCCGGATGGAGGCAAACAAACCCATCCCAGACAGAGACGCCGTTGGTGGAAGGTACAACCTGGATTTAAAGCAATCACAAATAATCTGCAAATCCTGGGACCGGAGGAATTACACAACATTGCAGGTCACCTTATCGCTCCACCAGCCTTAAACACCTCTGACTGCAGCTCCTTAAGGTGATCTTACAAACTACTGAAAAAAAACAGGCAGATGAGAAGACAGAAATTGATTTTCCCACCCCCAGCATCACACAGGCTGGAATAGGAAGCTGCCAACCTGCCTCCAAATTTATGATTCAGGTTCTGTGAAATAATTTCACAGTTAACTTCTGCCTGCAATTGCAGAAGAAACGGTTCTGGTTATCTACATTTGCAGCAGCAAATAATCAGGCCCCTGGAATGCCAGAGAGGCTCCTGTGCAGGCGGGATAAAGCAAAGTGAACCACGGTATATGAAAATTCAAGTTTACGTTTCAACAAAAGCTGGAGTGTGTTTTAGAATGAGTACTTATCTGGAGAAGCTGTCACTCACGCTTTGGGTCCTATCATTAAAAAGGAAATAATCGTTTAAAGTCGTTTAAGGAGGTGCTCTTTCACAAGCAGAACTGGAATTAGAAAGTTTCAATGAGACAACAGTACATTACACACAACTTCCAACAAATCCTGTTAGTTTTCAGACCTGTAAATCAATCTGGCGTCAGCTCCACATTACCAGAGTTATGAACTGCATGGAACTGGCCGTGCTTTTGTTGCTATACTAATTGGGACCCAAATTATACCAACTTCAATATTTTAATTATTGAGCTTTGGGGAAGGAGGGAGAGAATACCAGAGCACGGATGGAAACTGTACACTCCCCTTGGCTCGTTCCTTGATCTTGGCAGATCTGCTTTTAATTGTAACCACGTTGATTCTCCGCTAACCTGAGCTATCTTGCATCAGGATTTTAAGCAAGTAAATAAGTATAAAAATGCAGAGATTATAAATTAGGGCAGACAAATCTGTATCTAGACTCATGCCTGCAAAGAGCATTCTATCAATACAGTGAAATGCTAATCTCCTAATTAACAACCTAATTAGGTAATTATGGCTTTGCAGAGGGATGCCTAAATGAAATATGACAACATGGTCACCTCTTTATATGGCACCTGTGGGCCTTTTCAGCTGTCACTGCAAAGAGTGCAATATCAATTTGAACAGATGACAAAGTGTTGTCATTTTTCATTCTGATACTGCACTGAATGGCTTGGATAGAAGCAGTTTAGAAAAGCGGCATCTTGCCTGGCTTTTGCCTAATCTAAATATGTGCAAACACTTTGCTTAATTTTTAATGTCTATGATTATGCTTATTTTTCCATCCTGGCTAGCAAGCACTCCCCACCACACAGAGTACATCTGCAATGCCACTTTGCCATGACCCACCGTGCTGGAATCCCCATTTCCTAATTTCACAGCATGTGTTCCCGAGGATTTACTGCCCACAAAACACAGGAGTAGTTGAATTCCTTCCTGAGGCTTAGCTGCCGATTTTAAAATCACGGAGCAGCCTACGTTTAAATAAGGCATCGACGTTTCTTGTCTGCTTTTATTCCCGATGAACACTCGCTTCCAGCCGGGGGGAAGAGCAGCTGCTGGCTGCGAGTGGCTCAGGCCGACTGCACTTTGCTTGCACACAGAGCTGGAAAGGAATACTTCCAACAAGGGCACAGCACGTCTACACGGAACCATGATTTCCACTGCTATGCCTGAAGTGCTTTAAAGACACTTGGTTCAGCTTTAGCACTCCTAAGATGAACCAACTAAATACCTACTTGCAAACAGGAGGATGAAAGCGTAGGCTTGGACTACCCAAACGCTGGCTCTTCTCATTGTGGTATCCAAAAGCCTAGAAAAACCCTCATATGTTTTACAAACACCTGTACAAACTTACATTGTAGAAAACCACCGCCACCCGAGAACCACAGAAAGCTTCAACATTTCACCCTTTTTTTGCCTGTAGAATGTCAAGAGAGGTGATCTCTAGACTACCAAGAAGGTCGCTGGGGTTTTGCTGAGCAGGACCCACCAGCTATGCCTACCCTGCAGCGAGCAAGAGCGCACGGCAGCAGGGCGGTACCCACAAACGGCCCGTACTCGGCCGGTTCAGCTGCCGCAGAAAGCCTGCCTGGGTGTGCCCAGCCCAAACGGGACCGAGACGGGTTTTAAGCAGGGGATGGTCACAGCTTTAGGGAGCTCTGGGTGGGCACGGGACGTGCTAAAGCCACAGGGGGCCAGGGGGACCTTCGGCACAGCCTCTGCACAGCCCTGTCACCACACACATCCCGGCCTCGACACCCGTCGGGCTCAGCCTGTCCCGTCAGCTACAACCGCACCAGACCCCGGCGGGTCACCCCTCTGCTCGCTGGGGTCGGGCCCCGCTGTGCAAATCCACCATCAGCTTCTTCACTGAAACATCAGCACCCCTCGAGCACCCGAGGCTGCTTCAGATTTGTATTTGTACTTGTCCTGCGCCAGGCTATCAGGAAAAAACAAACCTCAGAGCTCCCCACCAGTATGGATTTATCTTTGCTGGACACCTTACTTTTGTAGTTTAGCCCAAGATGGAATATTTTACTGGTTTTCAAACATAAAATAAGCATTTCTTCCTGTAGGGGTTTTCCATGGATAGCTTTTCCATGGGATACTATGCTTCAGTCCTAGAAAAAACTAACCATAGATTATCAAGGCACAACCTTAAGAGTATTTTATACAGAGTTCATGTTGTATATGTCAGCAATGAGAGTATACTCCTAAGAGCAGATTCTAAATCTACCCGTAAACCTAAATGTAAGCTGTAAATCCAGGCATGAGTACAACTTACAGCAAGGCACACACTTGTGCAAATGGGAACTCAAAGGGATAAAGGAATAGACTACTCCAATTTCATTCCTAAAACTCTTTTATTTTCAGTATTTTTTTTTCATTTAAAAATAGTAATTCCCGAGATCTTTCCTCTGCACTCCTCGATGAGTTTACCAGTTCTGTCTCTAACTCCTGGTGGCAGCTGTTCCCATCCCAGCTCATGACAGGTCAGTGTTTGTTTTCTTTTAAGAAGCCTGTAGCATTTATTTATTAAACACATGAATACACCAAAACAAATCCTTGTGTGTTTGCCATTTGTTTCAGTTTGTTGCCATTCTACTTCTGATTGCACAGAAGTATTTTCATTGCATAAAAAGGATGATTGTAATCTTATTTTTTCATAATATAACAGGGTGCAAGCTGCTGCTGACTTCACGAGTGCTCACAAGGAAAACACCTACTTCAGGAACTCCTGAGACTTCAAGCCCCTTTGAGACTCTCTGTCAAATGGAACTGGACAGATTTGCATTTCTCCAACAGCTGAATCTCCCTTTCCTCTGGCTTCCAATTTCTGTCTTGACAGATTTTTGGCCTGTCTCCTCCTAAAGCACACAAAACATATCCAATGAGCTTGTTTTGCTTTCAGAATAACTGATTTAGGTACAGTTCTTCTCCAGCCATAAGGAAACAAGGTAGGGATTAGTCTTGTGCTGTCTTACGTAAGGAACTGAAGGTACAGACAATGAATCGCTGTAAATTACAGTTTAATAAAGCTTCTCAGCAGACACACACACCAAATGTTAAAATGCATCCTGGGGTCCCTGTTGGAGATACTGACTCACAGAAAAGTCCTTGCTTGGTCTCTTCTGACGAAGGGAGAAGTGCTGCAAGCAAAGCCTGAGAAAGCAAACTCGCCGTCAGGCCTCTCTCAAAGCAGAATCACAACCACCAGGATCCAAGAGACGCAATTGCCTGCAGCAGCGATGCCCCGCGGGAGCATCCTGCCTGCTGCCAGGGCCAGCGCTGCCACAGTTCTGCTCTCACACCCCGACCACCCAGAGCACAGCCTGACCCCTCTGCAACCTGAGGGGGAAGAACTGGAGAAGGCTTGAGCTCTCCCTCCACCTTCTCAGACAAGCACCTCCCATGGAAACGGTCAAATGGAGGTGCCACCCGGGAGACCTGCCGGCCCTGCACTGGGCTGTGCTGCTCTCGGGGGTGTGTGGCTCGTATCCTGGTTATTTGCTGTCCCATCTGTCAGATAACTGACCTTTTGATGCAGGGGTCTATTCCACACGCTCACAACTTCAGAATGCTTGGAAAATCTGTGCTACAGACACCCAGAGCACTCTGCCACACTGCTTCACCTGCCGGGGCCGTGGCTCATCCAAAGGGAAACCTATGCAACAGCCCAGCTGACAGACACATTTGTTAGTTGTGACCACTGGGTGAGACAGTTAAATCAGTAAGCAAACAACCAAAGTGTGTAATAACAACGACCTGAGAGATGACTAAGAAATGTACTAAATAGGTTCTAATTCACTGCTTCAGTTATTTCTGTCCCAGTCTATGTAGACAACGATCTCATTTTTTAACATAACCCAAAAAAGTGTCTGCAAACAGATTTGCTCTGAATTTGGAAAAACAACTGAGAGAATTCAATTCCCAACCTTGCACCTACCTGACAACCCCCTGATATCTCCACTCGTGCAGAACAGACTCAAGAAATTCAAGCTTGGCTCTAGCATTTCTTGTTTAGATAATCACTAAGCTTCCACTAACACTGAAATCAACTCATCACATCTTCTGGAGACCCCGTCTCGCTCCCTCACTGCTACTCCCGAGGCCAGAGGGCTGGATCCCCACTCACCGCACACGTGAAAAAGCGAGACCACGATCCAGCCCCACACTCAAGTGTGAGCAGGCTGACAGCGCTGTTTGCAGCCAGCGCGGCGGCCCAGGCAGCAGAAGTGGCTGAGAGACAAAGTTAGGAAGTGTGCAGCCAGCGGTGCGGGTGACGGTGACCCCGCGGCACACCGCAGGCCTCCAGCTCCTGCTGAGGTGCGGAGCACTCGAGTGCAGCCCCCGGAGCGCCTCTCCCTCTTCTGCTTGGCCACAGGCCCAGCTCAACAATTTTTAGCTGCATGTTCCACTTACCTATTTTTTCCCCTCAAACTTTGCTATTTGCCCTGCTCAGTCTACCCAGCCGCGGCTCGCCCTGCTCCGCTGAGGCCGGTGCTCCCGCCTGGCCCCCGGGGAGGGGCGGCAGCAGCCAGGC
>VZTM01021253.1:14079-27887 GCA_013400555.1 Jacana jacana
TTCATTCAATTTTTATAACTGTGGATTTCCAATGGCATTCAAACATGCCCTCTTGTGAAAATCTTTCTCAATCCTGGCAATTTTGTTCTGAAGTGCTAGACATCCCATAGTACCTATACTTTGGGAAAGCTCTTGAGTTCCTT
The DNA here is from genome assembly GCA_013400555.1 of Jacana jacana. Classification (NCBI taxonomy): domain Eukaryota; kingdom Metazoa; phylum Chordata; class Aves; order Charadriiformes; family Jacanidae; genus Jacana; species Jacana jacana. The sequence continues at coordinate 14,223 of VZTM01021253.1, forward strand.
AAACTTTCCCAGTATATAAAATTCACAAACTTAACCTGAAATCTAGTAAGAACAGACCCCCTGTGAGAGCTCAGATAGTCCTGAAAAAGTTCTGTTCTTTTTGTCAACAGTGTGTTCTAAAGTGTCCATTCAGTAGAAACTGCCAATTATATTTTCTGGGGAAACTGAGGAACTGATAAAGCTTAAGTGACTTTCTGAAGGACACAAAATGAGTCTGTCCTAGTTTTGGGACTGGAAATAGACATTCAGATCTTAGTCTTATGTATTAAACCTTAGTTAACCCATCTGTTCAGAGTAGAGGGCCTCATGTCAGTGAGAAATTTTGATTTCAAGTAAATGGTCATCAAGTCTCATCTAAGATCTTAATTCAGAGGTTTTATTGCCAGGATAGGTTTATTGCCTGCATTTTCTATTGTAAGAGAAGTTTATACATATAACAGTCAAAAAAGAACAGATTTTATTTTTCACACATTTTGGATGGACACTGTGAAAGAACCAAAGTTGCATTAGGTGATTACAGAAAGCTATTTATTTATTAAAGAGAAATTGTCCAGAAATAGGGCTGGAAGAGACTTCAGGATGTCATTAAGTTCAACCTTCTTGAACAATGCAGAGGAGATGAACCTGCACTGCCTCAAGGTGAGATATAAACAACAGTCACATTTATTCTTAGAGGTAGATGGCAAAGGAAATTTCACATTAGAAATAATTCTTCTGATAAGCTTTCTATTCTACTGCTTCACTACTGTTATAATTAGGCCAGGCTGGATGGGGCTTTTAACAACCTGGTCTAGTGGGAGGTGTCCCTGTCCATGGCAGAGGGTTGGAACTCAAAGATATTTAAGATCCCTTCCAACCCAAACCATTCTATGATTCTATAGTTAGAAAGGTTTCCTAAATATTGCTTACTACAAGTTGAAGCTATTTGTAATCACGGTGACACTGCCAGGTTTCTAAAGGGCCTTTAGCTGAAATCAAAATTAAGGAAGCAAAGGGCTTTTCAGAATGGGGGAGAGGGAGTCTTTCAATGGCTCTATGTCAGTTTAATTTAATACAGAATCACTAAGCAAAACTATCCTTCATGTACCTTAATTAGATAACTCTTGAGGATGAAGTACCTTGAGGGACAAGGTCATAGTGAAAACTGTAATTATTTCCTAGAGCTATTGATTTTATGCTAATGATTTTAAATTATGCATATTGCTTGCATCTAATAAGCTTACCTAGAATAGCAGGTGGTGTTTTGAGCTTTCTGTGTCACTTGGGAGGCGGCCTGCTTGGACATATTTCAGGGTGTCTACAGTGCTTATTGCAAAGGTTGATGTGTGCGTGGGAGAGGAAGTTTAATATCAGGTCAAAGGAAAATAACTTTTTGTTAAGGGAATGAAAAGAACCACAACAAATGGTGAAGAGAGGCTAAATGATAATGTATAAAAAAAGGCAGAACAGAATATCTCTGTCCACCCACTGAGCATGGCAATTTTTGAAATCAAGATTTTGGTGGACAGCACAGTTTCTCCTAGGAAACTCAGAGATACAGAGCTCATCTCTGAGATATCATAAATCCAGATTCCTTTCTTGTATGTGTATTTGCTAAAGGCCTAGCAATGGAAAATATATTTCTCTAAATATTCCATTATATTTTATCTTGATTTTTATCTTCATGAATTAAGAACTATCAGCTATGGTATCTTCTCAAAAATATTTCACAGTCTTTAAGGTCCAAGAAGGCAGAAAGAACTATTCTATACTTGTGTATGTGTTGATTTTGTGACTCACAAAGTTTTCCCAGCCATCTGTAATTTGGATGAGCACCATGTTTATACTGTGAATGATTTTACAGTACTATTGCTTATTTTAAAAAGCTATAAATCTGGGTAACTCTACTTTAGAGAAGTAACTCTTTCACCAGAAGAGCTGAAAGAGATTCTCTGGAAGTTTTCATGTTATTATAGTTTGTATATATCACAGATGACAGATAGAGTTTGACACAATCACATAAACTGCTATTGTCATACTGCCTTTTAATGTGTCTGGATAAGAGCCACTAATATGGCATCTTCTGTAAGATTTTAAAAAAATAATAATAAAAAAAGGTTCTTAATTTGTGCATAGTTCACGTTCACAAATGCATTACAGGATGAACAGTCTACCAATATTATTAATAAGGACTGTGCTCATCATAGACTGTCTTGTCATGCTCCAAAGGCACACATGAGGTTTTGCACTATACTTGTGGCAAGCCTAGAGATCACTTTTCAATTTGGAAGGATGATAGATGCCTGCATACATTTAGTCTCATTCTGCATTGACTGCCTCTATCACCTTCATATATCTTGCTTGATATATAGTTTTTATTCTGCCTGAATACAGAAAATGCTAGTTATTACCATATTTACAGCAAATACTCTGCCTTCCTTAATGTGGAAGGGATTAGGTAGAACAATGGAGTGAAACTTTCTTCCTTTCTAAGAAATTTGATTTGTCTGCAGCACAGATGGAAGAGACTGGCAGGCAGGAGAGATTTTCTTCAGTTACTGCCCTTGCTGTGCCTATTGGAAAGACTAATACAGATGTCAGTCTCTATATCTGTCAATGCCTTATTACGCAACATTCACAAGTCAAGAGAAAGGAAGTAAGTAAATGAAGGAGGTAAATTTTCACATTTTCCATATTTTGGAAAATAATGGGGATAGAAGAAAGCACTTGAAATGATGGGAGGAATTCCAATGCATTTACCCGCCAGATTTTTAGTCACTAGGTGGACTTAACATACAGATGCTACAGCTGAAGGTATTTTTAATATCACTTGGGCTTTGCTTGTTTTTTGCTTTCCCACACTACCCACATTTCAGTGTCTGTATGTTACTCCTTAATCACTTAGCATGGTTTACTGTCACCTCCGCTGTTCTCACTAATCATCTCCTCCAATTGCTAACAGCACTAGGTCTTCATGTGATTTGCCCTTTGTGGCCAGCTACTTTTAATTTGGTCTGCAGCAACTGCAAAAAAGGCAGAGGGCAATTTCAGAGAAGAGAAACACTTGGCAATAGAATTAGAAGTGCATTCTTTTTGCCGATGGTTTAATCTTTTTTCTTTTTTTCTTTAAAGTTTTTTAACACGGCACATGCTAAGATATCCATTTAGGGAAATAAATTAGCGATATTATAACTCCAATATGATTTAACCTTCCACTAGAATGAAAAAAACCACAACACCACCATTTTTTAAGAAGCTTTTAAAACTGATGATTGAAAATCCAACAGCCTGAATTGCAGTTCTGGACACATACTGCACGTCTTTTATGATACTTTATTTACAAGAGTAATATTGCTGCAGTGCTTATCTAAATAGGTGTTAATCAAGGAGTAAAAACAGTTTTGAAGGAAACTATTTGTTAACAGTCATGAGACTTTCCTCTTAACTTTGTTACTAGATTAGACTGCTACTAATCTTTGTATATATAGTCTCTGCTAAAACTCCAGAAAATCATATTAGGAAACCACATGGTGTGAATAACTGATACTAGTCGCAAGTGGTGTTCCTCAGGGTTCAGTATTGGGGCCTTTCCTTTTTAATATCTTCATTGATGATGTAGATAAGGACATAGAAAACATGATTAGTAAGTTTGCAGTTGACACTAAGTTGGGTGTGAGTGTTGATCCGCTTGTGGGCAGGGGTGCTCTATAGAGAGACTTGGATAGACTGGATAGATGGGCCAATGTTAATGGCATGGCCTTCAACGAGGCCAAGTGCCAGGTCCTGCACTTGGGCCACAACAACCCCATGCATCGCTACAGGCTTGGGGCAGTGTGGCTGGAGAGCTGCCTGGCAGAAAAGGACCTGGGGGTGCTGGTCAACGGGCGGCTGAACATGAGCCAGCAGTGTGCCCAGGTGGCCAAGAAGGCCAATGGCATCCTGGCTTGCATAAAGAATAGTGTGACCAGCAGAAGTAGGGAGGTGATTGTCCCCCTGTACTCAGCACTGGTGAGGCCACACCTTGAGTATTGTGTCCAGTTCTGGGCACCTCAGCACAAGAGAGATATCGAGGTGCTGGAGCGAGTACAGAGGAGGGCAACAAAGCTGGTGAGAGGCCTGGAGAATAAGGCTTATGAGGATCGATTGAGGGAGTTGGGGTTGTTTAGTTTGAGGAAGAGGAGGCTGTGGGGAGACCTCATCACTCTCTACAACTGCTTGAAAGGGCATTGTAGAGAGGTTGGTGCTGGTCTTTTCTCACGGGCAACGAGCGACAGGACAAGAGGGAATGGCTGCAAGCTGCAGCAGGGTAGGTTTAGTCTGGACATTAGGAAAAAATTTTTCACAGAGAGAGTGGTCAGTCAGTGGAATCAGCTGCCCAGGGAGGTGGTGGAGTCACCCTCTCTGACTGTGTTTAAGAGTAGATTAGATGTGGTGTTGAGGGATATAGTGTAGGGGAGAACTTGTAGAGTAGGGCTGATTTTTGGACTTGATGATCCCAAGGGTCTCTTCCAACCTAAATGATTCTATGATTCTATGATTCTAGTTCCCATGGAAATTTAGAAATTTCTAGTATGTACTATGACTGCTATTTAGTGGCTTAAATAGCACGGCAATATTGCATCGTAATTTCAGACAAGGAGATAAAGTGTGTAGAATTCAAACCAAAGAGAAAATTTACTGTGGGCAAACCAAAGAGAAAATTTACTGTGGGTTTACTCCTGTTTTTTCTACTAGCCCTACATTAGTAAATATACACGTAGTAAAATGCATGTTATAAGGAAAAGGGCACAGGCTCTTTACTAAGCAGGAGTGGCTGGGTTCTTTATTTCACTGTAAGCTACATAAACATTAATTTAGTACTCACAGGAAGAGTACACAAATATAGAATAATAGAATCACAGAATCATAGGATGGTTAGGGTTGGAAGGGACATTAAAGATCATCCAGTTCCATCCCCTTGACATAGGCAGGGACACCTCCCACTTGACCAGGTTGCTCAAAGCCCCATCCAGCCTGGCCTTGAACACCTCCAGGGATGGGGCAGCCACAGCTTCTCTGGGCAACCTGTTCCATTGTCTCACCACCCACAGCAATGAATTTCTTCCCTAATATCTCACCTAAATCTCCCCTCATTCAGTTTAAAACTGTTCCCCCTCGTCCTATGGCTCCACTTCCTGATCAAAAGACCCTCCCCGTCTCTCCTGGAGCCCTATTAGGGACTGGAAGGTGCTCTAAGGTCTCCCTGGAGCCTTTTCTTCTCCAGGCTGAATATCACTGTAAATGATAGAGCTTTCTTTGCTCATGCCTCCAACAGATTTTCTTGGAAGCAAACAATATTACTCTTCTTTTGCTTTATAAGAGTTGATTTTTCTTTTTTCTCCACAAGTATAAGTCCTAATCTCCCTTAGATGTGTGCACACAGTCTTTCATTTATACTTTACTGTGAAAATAGAGATGCTTAGATAACTTCTGCTTACTGTATCATAGATTCTTCTATGGTATGATATTTTCTAAGCCTCAAGGTCTTAAAACCACCACCTCCACAACTAGTCAGTGAAATGCTGGCAAATGCTTCCTTTTTTTTTTTTTTTTTTACTGAAAATTATCCTTGATCCATCCTTTCCCTCCTCTGTTATCTGTTACCACTATTGGTCAAGGGAATGACCAGCCAACTCAGAAATTGCTGTGATATATCATGGTATGATAACAGTTCAGTCTGAAGGGTAGTCAAGCTCTGGAGGGAATTCAGAACCAGAAATAACAGATAATGTTGCAGCTTGCAGTTGAGATATGGTAAGATGACTTTTGCAACATGTTTACAGGCAGGGGGTTCTAATGGACCACATAAAAGTTCACTGCAAATGTGCCTGAGAGAAAAATTTCCCTAACTTTGCCCTACAAAATACCTTCCTGAAGCCACAATTCAGAGTCCATTTAAATGACATAAAATAAAAAAATACTGGACATTATCTGTTGGAAAGCAAGTCAATGACATCCTGTGGCACTTGTGTTAAATTTTTATCACTCTTGTAAAAAGCATTGAAAATGAGATCATATAATTTTCTGCCTTCAAAACAAGGTCCATAGTGCCTAATATTTTTCATTAGTGCAAAAGCTCTCACCAAAGAAACGAAGTCTCTGCCAGTTAGGAACCAAGCATAATTCTACAGCTATTACATCTAAATATGATGACACTTTCAGCAAGAGGATATCAAAACCTATCAGGGAGTGGTAGTAGATCATGTATGTATATGTTCTTGGGCACCCTATAAACCTCAAAGGCATTGAGATGCTATCAAATATCTTTGTGTACATGTACACAATTCCCTGCTTACTTGAAATAACACAAGTGAAATTTTAAATTCGTATTTTATAAAGATTTTTAAACTCTGAAGAGTACTCGAGAACATTTACCATACCTAGAGAACACTACAATTGTGACTTCTTACCCATATAGGAAGACTCTTTTTGCTTCTGCATTAAAGGTGTCAAACTGATGGCCTTAAGGACTCTGACCTCTAAGCGCTCCTTTGCTGAACAACAGAGAACAAGAACTACCAAAGGCTTCATCTGAACTGAATCACCACTTGTCTCAACTTTCAGCCTCCAGGGATCTACTCTAAGTAGTAGTGGTGCACATGCATAACAATGTCACTTTTGGTAGCAGTTTTTATGAGACTGCCTGAAGACATAGTTTATTTCATGTAAACTGCTGAGAAGATCACTGACAGCAGCAGCATTTGTTCCTTGTATGGATTTGAATATATTAGCAGAGGCAGAGTCATGTTACCTCGAAGGACATTACTGCACCAGTTTCACTATAAAAATTGCCAATACATTCTTGTAGTATATAATCCATTTATTAATATTTGAGTATTCAAGGCAGGACACTGATTTAGCTGCAGAATTCTCAGTACACTCAAATACATGAATATTTAAAAGATCTCTGTCAAGAAATGTAACCACCCAAATTCTGAGTAATGTTAAAAAATAAATGAAGATGTGAACCATTGCTCAAAAAATCCATTATAAATTGAAATGTTTCCCATTTTACTTGAACTAGGAATAAATTTAAAGTACGATGGTTTTTAGTATGTTTAAACTTCCTGCTTTACTTTGAATCAAATTCCAGTAGTCTTACAAACTTGTCCAAAAATCAGAGTATAGACAATGTATTTGACCAGTTTCATCTCAATGAACCATCTGCTTTACTCACCCTGGCATGATATAAACAAAAAAATATGAATCAGCTTTTTGAAATTATTTTTGTCTAAAACTAAAGCTGCAGCTTCTGCTCTACCTAAAATTGTTGCTTTGCACATTTGCCACTGGTTTTCCAATTAGGTTGATGCAAAAGCTGAGCACTCCAGACTGACATTCAAGAGAGCAATTGAATATAACACAGAAGAAATAATTTATGCTTTTTCTGCAAATAAAGTTTTGATAAATTATAATGCATATCCTCTTTTTAAAAGTAAAAGCTCAAGGGATATATTTGAGATACTCCAACAGTCTATGGAACATTAACTTTTTGCACCATTGTAGGCACTGATAAAAGGTTGTTGATATTAATTGGAGAAAATATGACTTTAACACAGAAATTATTAGCTTGATCAAACTGAAAAGTTTTTGTGTATTTAGAAAGCAATCTGATGCAGAAAACTTCTTTACCCCATTCCCTTATTGTGTTTTATCTGCTTGGGAATCAGTATTTTTATTTTACTCACAGTAGTTTTCTCATGCCTGGAGTAAACTCAAAGCAAAAATCTCCTGTCACATACTATCTTCGTAAGATCTGTTTTACCTTCATATCAAATAGTGATAGCATATTAGTTCAAGTTAACTTTTTAAGCATTTTTCTTGAAAAATACTCCCATGGTTGGAGCTTGCAGAGAGAAATACACATGTGGGAAACCTTATTTTCATGCTTATTTTATATTTTATATTTATAAATACTTATATTTTATGCTTATTGAACAGAGACAATACCTTGAAATTTGGTGCTTTATGTGCAAAAGATCTATCAGGATAAACAATATCCACTACTCTCCCCTCATCTACCAGCCTAGTCACCTTGGGTACCACTTTGGGTAAGCATGATTTCCCCTTCATATATCCATACTGAGCACTTAAAAATTCAATTGACTATACTCCAGTTGATTTACTGACTGCATTTCCACTAGGAGCTGCCAGGAGAAACAGTCAACAAATACTGAGTTGGAGAACCTTGTAAAAGGCAGTTATCTTTTTATTTGTTGATGTTTCCCAATTAGGAGGTCTATAGCAGATACCCACTAGAACTGCACCCATGTGAGTCTATCTGCTAATCTTGACCTGTAAAATCTCCATGAAAAACTAAAACACTGAACTATCCAGCTTCAAGGAAAATCCAGGTTTGGATTTCTTTCCTCATTATCCCAGCAGTTTTGTTCATAGAATCATATAGGTTGGAAGAGACCCTTGGGATCATCAAGTCCAACCATCAGCCCTACTGAATGTGATAGCTGACAGGACATGACTATCTCACACTAATAGACATGCTGATACAGAAAGGACCAATGGCCCAAGGATGCAGACTGGGTTGAGGTGGTCAAACCCTTTTAGTACTACTGATATTCTCCTTAAACCCTGAACTATTTGTCCAAAAGCACAGACAGATATATCAAAGAATTTTAGTTGTAGTCAGTCTGTTGGTGATAAATTTATTGTCTCCTGGGTATTCTTAGAAGCTGAATACATATTTTTTTTCAAAGTCCACAGCTGTAGTTCAGTTGCTTCACCAAATCATTTATGAAGTTTCATCGGAGCATGGCTTGCTACCTATCTATCAGAAGAGTACTAATATGCCGACACTTGTCTGGCATGAGAAGTCACTTTGGCTGAAGAAATGGTAACGTGTTTAGGCACTGAATTGTCAAGATGTGCAAATGAAAAAAAGAGACATTATTGTGGATGAAAAGAAGTATAAATCTCAGTTAAAAGTAGCTTGTTAACACATAACTTATCGACTTCACAAGTTAGAGGCAGACTCAAGACTGAGTTTATAAATCTAAGAGAGATAACTACTAGTGCTCATTGGGAACAAACTGGAAACCCAATGTATTCTTTAGAACATGGAGGAAAGCGGAGTAGTAAATAGGTCAATAAATGAATGCATTAATAAATCAACAGCTAATTCTATGAAAATTAGAGAAATGATAGAAAAGAAGAGGCAAGCACCTTGGAAGTTATTGTCTCTCTTCACTGGTAGAAGACAGGGCTCACTGTTGACAGACATTCTTTGACTTGTTCTTTAAAATCTTTCATGGTCTTCATCTGTCCAAAGCTCATTATTCTTACCATTGGAACCTCTAACACTGACATAGTCACCCTTATAGTTTTATTGTTAGTTTATGAGTGATCTCCTTACAATCATGAATAGGCTCATATAGCATTTCTCTCATCACATCTTATGTAGTACGACTTATTTTTACTGACCTTTGTTTTCTCTATATCTGCTTCCTTCTTAAAATCTGTTGTGCAAAACTAGGCAGGACTCTTGGAAAGAGCAGCTTTACAAGGCTAAAGAGGGTTCAAATCATTGCTTCATACACGCAACTCTGTATATGCTTCCTAGTATGATTATTGGTCTTTGCTGCAGTGTGATATTGTTGGTCCATAATCCACTTCTGAACCAGGATAATCCTTATGTTGTTTTCTACAGAATTACCTAGTCACCCTGCAATAGCAGTAATTGAAATATGCTATAGAATGTGCCATACTCTTCTGTTTTCATAATAACATTGGCATCTGCAATAAAATATTATCTATTTGCCCTTCAGTGAGGACCTTGGTAATGTTTATGTTATAAAGAATCATGAAATTGTTCTCCTTATCACAATTAGTCAAGATTTAACTTCTAAATCCTTGTTGCTGATCCATCTCTGAAGGATTTATTTTACTTTCAAAAAAAAATTCAGCTTTGTGATCAACAAGTTTCTTCAGATTGTACNNNAACAAGTTTCTTCAGATTGTACTTTGATTGTGTTTTCTGTACAAAAGTAGTGGGAATATAAAGAGAACTTTCTGCACCATCTGTAGAGAGGCACTGTACAATTTGGAGAATCATGGAACTAGTATGATTGTACTTTAAAAACAGTTTTACATGAAGGCGTTGAGTTTTCAAGTTGCTAGAGCAAGAGCTGAAATAATAGGTATCTCCTACATACACAAATGATAGGAGGGAATCAGACCCTCCTGTGATGAGCTATCTTCATCACTCCCTACTTATATTTATCCTCCTTCCTAGCAGAGAAAAGTGTAACACCAGCAAAGACATTTTTCAGTGTTGCATAATACCAGTGTGAGATTATCAGCTTTCTTACATGCTGTGTCCCAGTTACCAGTTTGGGACTCCTTCCCCTGCCTGGCTTGATTCCATGATTGTCAATCACTTTTTCTTGCAGTCAGTAACAATAAACATGATTGCGGTTACAGTTATCTGCTAAAGCCCAGAATGGTAAATACATGGGACTAGAAGGACTGTGAGTACTCAGAAGAGATTAATGGAAACATAAATTAAGATGGTTAGACAAAGGTAATTACTCTATTGAGGAAAAAACTAAGAGCTCATTCAAGAGTGGCTGATTTTAAGGATACTTTGAACAAAACAAAGAAATAAAGAAACAAGAAACTAAATGGTTAGCCAGTTACCATATGGGGTATGACATACAGTGTCCACAGGGCTGCTTCTTTCCCATTTTAATCAATGCTTTCTTTCACAGCTGCTGTGCATCCTTTTTTACCCTTTCTTAAACCTGTTATCATGGAGTTGCCACCAACATTGCTGATGGCCTTAGCTAAAATGAAGGTCCCCCTCATTTAGGGGACCTACATGGAGGAATTTGTTCTATCTGACACAGGGGCAACACAGAAGCAGCCCCTGAAGTCCCCCCTACACCCTACTACCAAAATCTTGTCACATAAACCAAGCACAATCTTGAAAAATTTCTTATTGAATTAAAGTTAAAGGTACTTCTCTGCTTTTAAAGGTATTTATAGAACTCGGAAGTAGGAGATGCCTGTACACTAACAAAGCAGCAGCACAGTGGCACAGGGATTAAAAAAGAACGTGACTTACTTTCCTGGGGACTGTGGAATATGCTGGTATGTATATGTATATACTTCAACCTTTTTCCTTAAAATACCTCCCAAATTTTGTTGCTGCCTACATTATTTTTATAAAAACTATTTCAAGTAAAAAAATGAAAAAATAGCAGTTACTACGGGCAAAGATGCTACACATTAAGATGTTTCCACTTCAGATGTGAACAACATAAGCATTAGAGGCAGACCTTCAAATTAATATTATTGCTTTCAGAGGGTTTTGGGGGTTGGTATTTTTGTGTGTGTGTGTGTGTTGATTTTTATTTTTTATTTTTTTTCTACTAAGTGTATAATTGAAACTTTTGGATCTCTTTTTCCTCCTATTTGCTTCAAAATTATTTAAAAAAAAATCAAATGCTACCATATTCTTAATTTCTTCTGGCAGAATGATATAATAACTGTGTACCACCACTAGCTTTAAAGAAGTGGATGCAGCATTTTCCATACCGTGCTCGAATTGCTCTGAAACAGTAGTTACAAGTGGTGTTGACAGTCTAGGTCAAGTCTATGAAACTTATAAAACTTGCCCTTGAGCCTTGTAACCAAATATAGAACTCACATATTTAACAGTTATTTTTAAAGGATCTTACAAGTTCCAGTGATGTGTGTCCTGATACCTTTGAAAACAGATAAAAAGCTCAGAAAGACAGACTCATGCACACAAAGAGCTTCTTCCTCTGCTAGACTTCCCAAATTGATACCACGTTTTGCAAAAGATCAATGAAAGATTCTTCTGCTTCACTCTAAATGGTCTTGTCCTGCCAAAGAATTCACTGAAACTCTGAGAACTGTGTAGTCAATTAGGAAATGTATGACATTGTACACACTACATATAGAGATACAGGAGGGGTTTCTGCTTTGCATGTGTTGCTTGAACGAGTCAGCTGGCACAGTCACTTGAGAGTTTCCCCTGTTCCTCCTTGTTGTTCATTGTCTAAATTTTACTATTATATTTTTTAAAGGGTGACTTGCACTAAGGTTTTGCAAGTCACCAGGGTCTCTGTTAACATGTCATCACTTTCCAGCTGTTTTTCTCTGACTGAGGATATGAAGTAATAGCTGTAATGCGTCTATGATAGCTTTGTGATACCAGTTTTACACTTGTGGTCACCATAAAAGAAAAAAGTTCCGTTCGCTCCTGTAAGAACTGAGTTGGGTAGTTAATATCTCCTGCCGCGGCCAGGAGCAGTCGAGCCAGGCGCAATCGAATCAGGAAGCCGTCAATCAGGAAGCACACCAGGAAGCACACTCTCAGGAAGCACCCCAGGAAGCCCACAATCGTTCTACAGTTACAGGTCCTCATTCGCTAAGCACTACATTTCGGATAGGGAGAGGGGTATTGTCCACGAGCTTTCCACGCACTTTCCACAGGCTTAAAGTTGCCCCATGATTGGCTACAACATTTGTGTCATTTGCTGTTTCCCACACTTTGTTTCGCCTTCACTATACTTCGTTTCGCTTACTTCCATTTACTTTGCATATGTGCCCTTTCAGTAACTCCCTCTTAAAGGGCCTGCTCTCAACAATCTCCAATGCCTACAGCTGTAGTATCTCCATGACTCGTCATTCCCCATTTATATCATCTGTATCTATAGACATCTCAGTGCACCTCAAAGTAACAAAAGCAATTTGAATTCAGTGATATAGAAATTGAGTGATTCATGGAAGATAAGCACAAAAAAAGTTTTGATGTTTGTTCAGGCTTTTTTGTCTTTGCAGTCTTGGGCTGTACAAGTTGGTTCTCTGCATGGAGGTGTGTGTTGATGATCTGCAGGCTAGAGCTCCTCTCCTATGAGGACAGGCTGAGAGAGATGGGGGTGTTGAGCCTGGGGAAGAGAAGGCTCTGGGGAAATCTTAGAGCCCCTTCCAATATGTAAAGGGTGCTCCAGGAGAGAAGGGGAGGCACTATTGACTAGGAATTGAAGCCAAAGGATGAGGGGAAAGAGTTTTAAATGGAAAGAGGGGAGATTTAGATGAGATATTACAAAGAAATTCTTTGCTGTGATGGTGGTGAGAGACTGGAACAGGTTGTCCAGAGGAGCTATGGCTGCCCTACCTCTGTAGGTATTCAAGGCCAGGTTGGACAGGGTTTTGAGCAACCTGGTCTAGTGAGAGGTGTCCCTGCCCATGGCATGGAGGTTGGAACTGAATAATCTTTAAGGTTCCTTCCAACTCTAACCATTCTATGATTCTATGATTCTTTGGTGGTCTGTGCTAGACACGTGACCTCTGGCACCAATTTCTACATGTAAATCAGACAGGACTCGGGAGAACAGAAAGCAGAGAGCGCATCTCTGGAAACCTGTGCAAGCACTTAAGAACCTAAAGTATGTATTTAAATTTCAATCAAGAAAAGAATGACAAAACAACCAAGAAATATACCTTGCAAGATAATTTTGAGTTACACTTTAGACCCTCCTGAGCAAAGCATGGGATTGATTGCCCATGGCAGAAGGGGTGGAACTCAATGATCTTTAAGGTCCCTTCTAACCTGAACCATTCTGTGATGCTATGAAGTTACAAATGAAAAGTTTTTCTCAG
>VZTM01021258.1:0-18579 GCA_013400555.1 Jacana jacana
ACAATGCAGAAAACATTATGTAAATTGTGTGATGGTTCTACTTTTTAAATAATCTGAAATCTCATACCCTGAAATGCAGTGTATGTGTGCTGGTCAAAACTGCTACCATGTTTTGGTGGTGGATTTATTCAGGTGAGTTGGAAGTTAAAAAAAAAATAGAAACAACCCAAAAATCCCAGAACCTGTACATTCATTTCCAAGCCAATATTAATTTGTTAACCATTTTGACTCTATGCATAAGTATTTTTAGTGTTAGAAAGACTGTTTTTTCTAGGGTCCATATTATTTCTCATCCATCCGTAGCCGTTGGTGGAGAAGATGTAGTTTGCCTCCTAAATACAGGAGTAGCTGGAGAAGCATTTACGCAGCTGCAGGTAAACTTCACAGAACAACATTACAATAAAGTTTTCCTTGGGCTACCTGAAGCCTTCGAGCAGTGGGTTTTCTAGCTGAGAGGCAAGTCTATGTAGAAACTAAAAATTTCAGTTCTTTTTAATTATTCAGAAGAATGGCTACTATGTACACTTGCTATCAATATAAGGAGCTTACTCGTTTCTAGCCTGGAGTAATAACAGTTATGTTTCACAGCTTCTGCCAAGTTTTATGGAAAGAAAGATTTTAAAAAGTTAATCTTAACTAAACAATCACACTGAATTGCCATTGCACTTAGGTGCTCCTGACTTTAAATAAAAGTCCATTTTTAGAGTCTTTACGGAAATTAAAACATTTCACCTATATAAATAAGTATCTCTCTCTAAGTTACAAGAAAGGTCTGAAATCTTTATAGACTATATGTACCAGTATATGAAAACTATCCTTGTTAGTATAAATGTTAGTTATGCATTTAAAAAAAAATATGTGTACTTTCTTAATTTTATTAAATTGATCTCTGGACGTGTTCAGCTAAGTGTTATTTTCAGTAGAATGACACCAAACAATACTTGACCATGACTGCTCTGTGACTATTTATTTAATTAAAGGTATTTAGTCTAAGCCACCTAGTAGGACACCTGAGATACAGCAGGGCTAGAGGATTGGCCCATTCAAGTGCTGTCAGTTTGTGGTGAGCCAGTTGGTTTTTGGTTTTCAGAAAAATAAAGACACCCTTCAGCCTCCTGGAGTACTCGGTAGAAATTACATTGCAGATAGCTTTGTTCTTGTTGCTCACTTCTTTGTCAGAAGTCAGACCCTCATGAGAAGAAATCCACCTTTTGATCAATTTCCAGGTAGACTTAAAGACTACATTCCTGCAAGCTCTGGTAAGCTTTTGTAATCCACTTCTGAGCTTCTTGTTCAGTGTTTCTTTGATGCTTTTTCCCCTCTTGTCTCAAATCAGAAAAATTGTGAGCAACTAAGAACTGCCCAAATTCTTGGATGCCAGTGGAACTATGTTGAAATACTCAAGGACTTTCCCCAAAATTGTGTTCAGCTTTAGCTAATAATGTCTTCAAAATCTCATAAGATTTCAGTTAAAGGATTGGAAATATATTTCTGTGTATTTTTTTTTTTTTAGAGAAGAGAAAACTTAAAATTGTCTTTAAAATGTACTTTCAAGTGAGATAGATTTACTACAAACTGAACTGCTGAGGTCACAGTGATATGTCTCACAGGCCCATATGAGGGAAATAAAGCAATCTAAGAGCATTTTTTTCAGTACTTTAGAGGCATATAAAGGATAGTACTGTAGTACATTCATGTGTGAGTTCTTGAGCAGATCAAAGCGGAAACAGTGATTTAGTCATAGAAATATATTGTGATCACAGCCAAGTGTCTTAAGTTTGGCTAGGCCTGGATTACAGTGGTGAATATGGAAAACAGAATTCCTACTGCAAATAGTTTAGAGACTAGGACCATCAAAAAAGAAAATACCATTAAGATGGAAGGAGGGAAAAAATTTAAAG
Source organism: Jacana jacana (assembly GCA_013400555.1). Taxonomy (NCBI): domain Eukaryota; kingdom Metazoa; phylum Chordata; class Aves; order Charadriiformes; family Jacanidae; genus Jacana; species Jacana jacana. The sequence goes on from VZTM01021258.1 coordinate 1,902, forward strand.
CTTATTCTATGTAGCTGTGACTGTCCAAAACGGATTGTGAGAAGTCAGCATTAAAAGATGAAGTTAATCTTTTCCATGGCCAGATTTTCAAAAATTCCCTTTTCTTTGAAAGTGCTGTCTGATTTCTATTCTGTTGTATTGTGTTTTCACAGGAATTTGTATGGAAAAAAAAATGCTTGCTTTAGGGAAAAAAAGTTGGATCAAGAAAGGCTTTCAGGAAAAGATGTTCCCTTTCCACTACTCATTAGCAGAATTTGTCTTCACATTTGAAATATAATCTGCATTTATTAGTGGGTATAAACCTAGTCTTTTGAGTGGATGTTGGGGGTTCTCCTAAACTTTGGTATAATAAAACATCTGCACTTCTGTTTAGTGCAGTCTGTTGCTTTTCATGTTTCCAGCAGTATTTTCCTAAGGCCTGTTTTGTTAAAAAAACAACAATTAGCATATGAGTTGTTTAAAATAAACTATTAAGAATGGATGTCCTGACTCTCCAGGTTGGATCAGCTGGTGTGCATTAGCCTACTACTTATCGTCTGTTAACTAGGATGGCATTGATAGCTCAGTTTGGATTTTATTCAGATGGATGATTCCTCCTGGGTATATGGTCTTTGATTTTGTACTCAGAATTTTTCTGGGAATATAGCAAGAGTTTGAATTATGATGATTTTATTTGGGGAAGTTTGCTCATATGAGATGGAGTCTGTCTCAAGGAGACTTCAGTGTACCTGTGAAGACGATTTGGCTGTTGCCATTCTTCTCTTTCTTTTTAAATACAGGTATGTATACTCTAACGGTTCACAGTATAATTTGCACTTAGTGTAAGAGCCTCATGCTGTCTGTGATCTGCATAGCATTTGGAGTGGATCCCAGCTGCTACAATGGAGATGATCCATTGCTTATTTCCAGACACGCAGCTGTAAGATTTTTTTAGCATGTGTCTGAAAGTGCAGTTTCAAAAGTGGTCAAGTGTTTAGGTCTAGATATCTGCTACACCTACTGCTGCCTCATATAAATTTCAACCAAGGCAAGTTATTTACTTATGAAAATTGGATTGTCTCAAATGTTTGGGTTTTTTCCCCTTCTTTCTATGCTATTAATCAGCTTTTGCTTGGTGGCAACTGTGCTGATTTTAGCTGAGTTTCACTGGTACAGTTGAGCAGAGAATTTAAAACTTGTAGACAAAAATGATAGTACTGAAGTGCCTTTTGTCGAGAGCATGAAGGTATTTGGTTGGGATCAAAGCAGATGTCTGGAACACACTCAAAATTACTTATCATTTATCAGACATTAAAAAATACAAGTATACTTATAGGATATGCTAATCTGTTTATATTGTAACAGGAGAAGACTATCTGTAGGAGACGTAAAATGAGTGTAATTGGATACTCTTTGAGACCTGGGAAGAGATATTTAAAAATAAAAATTTTAATTAAACTAAAAAGATCCTGAAGCTATCAACTGCAAGATCTTCAAAATATGTTTTAAATGTTACTGTCTGTTAGATGCAGAGTAATGTGTTTCAGATTCCTTGGCAAGATTCTCCACGGGTCTCTCTTACTGCGATGGTTTTTATACATTTACATTCAAAAGAAAATGGAAGACAGGGAAGGGCATCAGTCATTCCTCATGCCTCTACTCATTCTTGAGCTTGCATCTCAGGATTCCATGGACTTTTTTTAATATTCTGCAATATCCCTTCCAGTCCCCCTGTAAGCTCTACTGTTCTGAAAGGGACAGTGAAGCACAAAGTTCCCAAGTAAAAACAATAGTTTTTCAACACTTGTTTGGCACTGCAACCTGAGACCCAATCTCTGAGGAAGAGCACAGATTTGGATGGGATTCATACCTCCTTCTACATTTTTCCAAGTGGGCCAGGCTCTGGCATCTGCCTGTCTATTGCAGATCAATTCTGTCTATGCCAAATTAAGGTGAGCATCTGCTAGATCCCAGAGAGTGACAGCTTAGCTATGTCATAAGAAGGCATAATGCATATGGGTTTGGAACTTGCAGAAAGTTTAACCAAAAAAAAAAAAAAGAGAGAGAGAGAGAAATTCTTACATTAGTTTGAGGTGTCACACTTGTAAAATTGTGGCAACTCCCTAACTCCTCCCTTGTGGTCCATCTAGACTCTGTCAGGAGAGTAGTTGTACTCTACAGTGTTTTGCAGCTTCAGTTATTAATAGTAAATTATAAGTCAATAATGCAGTAATCAAAACACTTTGGAATCCTATTACCACTATTGAGAAATATTATGATTTTACTAATATAATGTGCAAAGTTTTGTTTCAAATTAGAAAGGAAATACTTTCTCAGGAAAACTTCATGGATGGAGCTGATACTGTGCTGAACACCTGTTAGAACATGTTGAAATGTTGAACATGTTTTAAGACAATGTGGGGAGAAAATTAGAAGGGCAAAGGGCCAACTAGAAATTAACCCGGCTTCGGATGTTAAGAACAATAAAAAAAAGTTTCTATAAACACATTAGTAATAATAAAAGGACTAAGGAGAATCTCTAACCTTTATTAGATGGATGCAGTAACATGGTAACAAAAGGTGGGCAAAAGTCTAAGGTTATTAATGCCTTCTTTGCCTGAGTCTTTAGTAGTAGATTAAGTTGTTCCCTGAGTACCCAGCCCCCTGAGGAGCAAAATGAAGCCCCCGTAATAAAGGGAGATGGTGAGGGACCTGCTCCAGCAGCTAGACATACACAAGATGGATCCACCCAAGGGTACTGAGGGAGCTGGCACAAGTGCCTGCTGAGCCACTTTCCATCATTTACCAGCAGTCCTGGCAAAGTGGGGAGTTTCCAGTTGACTGGCATCTAGCAAGTGTGATGTCCATCTACAAGAAGGGTCAGAAGGATGATCCAGGGAATTACAGGCCTGTCAGTCTGACCTCAGTCCTTGGCAAGGTCATGGAACAGATCATCCTGAGTGGCATTATGTTGCACATGAAGGACACCCAGGCAATCAGGCCCAGCCAGCAAAGGTGCATGAAAGGCAAGTCCTGCTTGATCTAATCTTCTTTGACAAGGTGATTCGCATGGTAGATGAGGGAATGGCTGTGGATGTTCTCTACCTGGACTTTAGTTAAAGCCTTTGACACAGTTTCCCACAACATTCTCCTCAAGAAACTGGCTGCCCATAACTTGGACGGGAGTAGTTTTTGCTGGGTTAAAAACTGGCTGGAGGGCTGGGCCCAGAGAGTGGTGGTGAATGGAGTTAAATCCAGTTGGTGGCCAATCATGAGTGGTGTTCCCCAGGGCTCAGTATTGGGGCCAGTTCTCTTTTAATATCTTCATCAATGATCTGGACGAGGAGATCAGGTACACCCTCAATAAGTTTATAGGTGACACCAAGTTAGATGGGAGTGTCGACCTGAGGATAGAAAGGTTTTGTAAAGGGTCACAACAGCCGTATGCAATGCTACAGGCTTGGGAAAGAGTGGTTGGAAAGCTGTCTGGGGGTGTTGGTTGACTGCCAGGTGGACTGCCAGCTGAATATGAGTCAGTGAGTCCAGAGAAGGGAAACAGGGTCTGGGGAACAAATCTGATGAGGAGTGGCTGAGGGAGCTGGGATTGTTTAGCCTGGAGAAAAGAAGGCTGAGGGGAGACCTTATTGCTCTCTGCAATTACCTGAAAGGAAATTGGAGAGTTGGGAGTTGATCTCTTCCCCAAGTAACAAGCAACAAGACAAGAGGAAATGGCCTCAAGTTTTGCCAGGGGAGGTTTGCATTAGATATTAGGAAAAAAATTTACACTGAGAGGGTTATCAAGCATTGGAACAGGTTGCCCAGGGAAGTGATGGAATCATCATCTCTGGAGGTATTTAAAAAATGGGTTGCCATAGTGCTTAGTGACATGGGTCACTGATGGTTGTTGTCAGAGTTAGGTTGATGGTTTGACTAGATGATCTTAAAGGTCCCTTCCAACCTAGACAATGCTATTAAATCCATTCATGTAATAAATACAAGCATGAAGGGAAAGGTTTTGGTATTTCAATGAGATCCTAAGACTGGCATGTCACAAAACTGTGAGTTTGCCATGATTTAGACAATTGAGGAAGAGAAGGATTTGGTGAGTTTGGGAAGCTTTTAATCTTTTTCAAGTGTTTAATCCATCTTTACAATGGTCATTAGAATCATAGAATGATTCGAGTTGGAAGGGACCTTCAAGATCATCAAGTTCCAATACCCCTACCACAAGCAGGGACACCTCCCACTGGACCAGGTTGCTCAAAGCCCCATCCAGTCTGGCCTTGAACAACTCCAGGGATGCGGCATCCAAAGCTTCTCTGGGCAACCTGTTCCAGTGCCTCACCATCCTCACAGGAAAGAATTTCTTCCTGATATCTAATCTAAATCTCCCCTCTTTCAGTTAATAACCATTACCCCTCGTCTTATCGCTACGCTCCCTGATAAAGAGTCCCTCCCCTTCTCTCCTGTAGGCCCACTTCTCATACTGGAAGGCTGGTACAAGATCTCCCCTGAATGTTTTCTTCTCCAGGCTGAAGAACCCCAACTCTCTCAGTCTTCACAGGAGAGGTGCTCCAGCCCTCTGATCTTCATGGTCTGCCTCTGGACTTGCTCCTCCTGTGTTGAGGACTCCAGAGCTGGACACAGTATTCCACTGCTTCTCATTATGAACTTTCTTTGGTATTGGCAGTCTGAAGCCTTTGTAGCAGTACCATACAAACCTATAGAAAAAAAATCAGCTTTGCTCATGTACTGGCAAAAATTATCAAGTATTTTTAGAACTGTGTCCTTTTTTTATTGTATAGTAATAACAGAAGAACCTGTGAAAGCAAGGTACAGTGTCCTATACAGTTTGCTATATTTTTCTTCCTGAAAATTCAAGGGCCTAGAAATGGTTCTTCGGAACAGACCTCAATGCAGATTTACAGGACTACTCAACAGTAGAGATGGCAGTCAATAGAGGTCCCACACAGCAAAGTGTCTTTCCATTTGAGGAGGATTTGGAGAGAGAAGCTCACTGTGTTGTGACAGGCATGCTGTCGCCTTGAAATTTTACTACAGTTTGCACCTCAGCCATTGGGAAACAACAATGTGTACTAAATAGTTGAGACTGCGGTTACACAAATAAAATCAGGTATCTTGATTTGCTTCATAAATATGTTTATCATTGTCTTCCCAAGTCAGTTTTGAGGACATGGTCATTTCTCCCAGCTTGCAGAGGGGTGATTTCTGCATCATTAGAAGAGGAGCTATTATAAATGCAAATGGTTGGCATTCTCATGCTCTGGGCAGACAGAAAGCGTGAACTAGCCCATGAGACAGGGAAAGACAGCAATGCTATGCCTTCATCTCTAGTCTCCAGAATTTCCCATAACATGCATTTCTTGAATTTTAATTTGAATGTCATGATTTTCAGTGAATGCAAGCAGAGCTGACTGAGTTCTGGTGTGAAGAGCCACCTCAGTAGGAGTTTTAGCAAGGGCAGTTGCAAATTTTCCTTATGAGCTCCCTTTCATTATGTTTTCTCAAGTCTCAGAGAACCTGCAGTTTGGCAGGAGGGGAATGCAAAGCCATTATGGAGGAATGGAGAAGGAAACTATGGTGTCTTCAACGCTTTTTCCAGTTCATCCAGACATCCACACTTTTTCCAGTTCATCCAGCATGGGAGGAGCTGCAGAAACAGAGAAGGAAATTACATCTACAGCCAAGTTACAAGGGAGGTGTCTATGGAAGGTTAGCTTGGATCCTTTCCATAGAAAAACATCTTTGGGTCCTTTGATCCTTCAGTTGATCCTTCAGCACCTTTGCTGAAGGGAATCTGAAACTTGGAAGGATGAGTAAGCACTTGTTTGGATCAGGAAGCATCTAAGATTAAAGCCCAAAGAGGAACAGATGTCTTATTAATATTCTTCCAACCCAACCCTCCTCCTCTCTTCTGGTCACCTTCCCAGTGAAGGGCCATGTCAGCAGCCAGACCACACTGCTTCCCCAGGGCACAGGAAGGTTTGGACAGTGTGGAGCATGCATGTGTGGCAAGAGAGTGACTTCTGCCCAGGCTCCCCAAATTCTGTCCAAGCNGAATTTCTTCCTGATATCTAATCTAAATCTCCCCTCTTTCAGTTAATAACCATTACCCCTCGTCTTATCGCTACGCTCCCTGATAAAGAGTCCCTCCCCTTCTCTCCTGTAGGCCCACTTCTCATACTGGAAGGCTGGTACAAGATCTCCCCTGAATGTTTTCTTCTCCAGGCTGAAGAACCCCAACTCTCTCAGTCTTCACAGGAGAGGTGCTCCAGCCCTCTGATCTTCATGGTCTGCCTCTGGACTTGCTCCTCCTGTGTTGAGGACTCCAGAGCTGGACACAGTATTCCACTGCTTCTCATTATGAACTTTCTTTGGTATTGGCAGTCTGAAGCCTTTGTAGCAGTACCATACAAACCTATAGAAAAAAAATCAGCTTTGCTCATGTACTGGCAAAAATTATCAAGTATTTTTAGAACTGTGTCCTTTTTTTATTGTATAGTAATAACAGAAGAACCTGTGAAAGCAAGGTACAGTGTCCTATACAGTTTGCTATATTTTTCTTCCTGAAAATTCAAGGGCCTAGAAATGGTTCTTCGGAACAGACCTCAATGCAGATTTACAGGACTACTCAACAGTAGAGATGGCAGTCAATAGAGGTCCCACACAGCAAAGTGTCTTTCCATTTGAGGAGGATTTGGAGAGAGAAGCTCACTGTGTTGTGACAGGCATGCTGTCGCCTTGAAATTTTACTACAGTTTGCACCTCAGCCATTGGGAAACAACAATGTGTACTAAATAGTTGAGACTGCGGTTACACAAATAAAATCAGGTATCTTGATTTGCTTCATAAATATGTTTATCATTGTCTTCCCAAGTCAGTTTTGAGGACATGGTCATTTCTCCCAGCTTGCAGAGGGGTGATTTCTGCATCATTAGAAGAGGAGCTATTATAAATGCAAATGGTTGGCATTCTCATGCTCTGGGCAGACAGAAAGCGTGAACTAGCCCATGAGACAGGGAAAGACAGCAATGCTATGCCTTCATCTCTAGTCTCCAGAATTTCCCATAACATGCATTTCTTGAATTTTAATTTGAATGTCATGATTTTCAGTGAATGCAAGCAGAGCTGACTGAGTTCTGGTGTGAAGAGCCACCTCAGTAGGAGTTTTAGCAAGGGCAGTTGCAAATTTTCCTTATGAGCTCCCTTTCATTATGTTTTCTCAAGTCTCAGAGAACCTGCAGTTTGGCAGGAGGGGAATGCAAAGCCATTATGGAGGAATGGAGAAGGAAACTATGGTGTCTTCAACGCTTTTTCCAGTTCATCCAGACATCCACACTTTTTCCAGTTCATCCAGCATGGGAGGAGCTGCAGAAACAGAGAAGGAAATTACATCTACAGCCAAGTTACAAGGGAGGTGTCTATGGAAGGTTAGCTTGGATCCTTTCCATAGAAAAACATCTTTGGGTCCTTTGATCCTTCAGTTGATCCTTCAGCACCTTTGCTGAAGGGAATCTGAAACTTGGAAGGATGAGTAAGCACTTGTTTGGATCAGGAAGCATCTAAGATTAAAGCCCAAAGAGGAACAGATGTCTTATTAATATTCTTCCAACCCAACCCTCCTCCTCTCTTCTGGTCACCTTCCCAGTGAAGGGCCATGTCAGCAGCCAGACCACACTGCTTCCCCAGGGCACAGGAAGGTTTGGACAGTGTGGAGCATGCATGTGTGGCAAGAGAGTGACTTCTGCCCAGGCTCCCCAAATTCTGTCCAAGCCCCCATGGAGATTTTTGAGGTTTCTGTGGAGGACAAATTCATTCCCCACATTATTTGCAAGACAGCACTGACACAACCACTGTAGAGGGCATTTTTAAACAGTTTGGCATGGAATCATATGCAGGAGGTTAAGATTTGCTTTATGACAGAAATATTTCCTTTACTGAGGAAAACACTTGCATGTGGCTTGTGGTGAGCATTTATTCAAGATGGATATGCCGGGGAGACATTTGGTGTCTTAAATTTTGAAGTATATGTACACACTCCTGAATGCATTTCAGAGCAGTTCTGTGCAATTATCTGGTTTATAGAGATTTTGAACAAATTAAAAACACCCAGCTACTAATAATCCAATTCTAATGATGAGGGCATTTCTCATCAACGGCTACACAAATCTCAGTATTTCACTTCAGAGAGTGGTGAGAAGTTGTAGGTTTAATTCCTTAACATTCGGTTTCCTGTGATCCTAAAACATCAAGGCAAAACATTGCTAAACTGAAGTTTTACCTAGAACCACGCAGCGATCTCTGTGACTGTAAATTAGTCGGCATTTGTGATGCTTCTGGGTATTCCACACGGAATACGACATCTGCAGCGACGAGCGCTGTATCTTTAAAATTCTAGTGAGATTGAGGGGGCTTCTCAGAGAAGCCAAGGAAGATTGGAGAGGCCCAAAATGAGTTGGGAATCTCATGACTGTGAGAATGATCTGGCTGGGGGTGGGCTGGTCGAGCCGCAGCAAATTTAAAAGTGCCTATAACTACTCAGGGCTGCAGTGGGAGCTGGGTGCATGTGGCTGAGGGTGCAGGTGCAGGGTGTGTGGGAAGCAGCCAGCTGTGATTGGTCCCCTCCCAGCTCCAGAGAAGAACATGGCTACAAGATGGCCAAAAAGAATGTGGGAACTCAGACTGAGCTCCCGCACAAACACATGGCCGTGCAGGTCTCCGACTGCAGTACATGAACCCGGCACTGGAACCAGAGGGAGCTGGAGACACCACCAGTGTGCAGTGTCATCAAATATACTATCTGCTCAGGCAGGTGGTTAACTGATGTAGGAGGTAGAAAGGTTAAGAAGCATCAGAGATTGCAGAAGTGAAATAGATTGGTGGAGCCATACCCTGAGGCAAAAGCATTAGAATAGAGGCTCTACATGACGTGGATGATCCCCTTCCCTCCTGTCACCAGGCAGAGGGAAGGGATTTAAGGGACAGGGGGAAATGGAAGTAGGTCCCTCCTCGGAGAGGCAAGTGAAACCCCTCCCAGCCCTCTTTGCCTTCCCAGTTGCTCTTGCACAATTGCTATGGGAAATAGGCTTTGGAAATTGAGGTCCAAGTAAATGAGGATGGAGAGCAAGATCCATCTAGTGAGCTGCCCAGGGCTAGTCATTCACTTCTACACCTTAGGACTTCCACAACTAAGAAAAAAAAAAAAAAGGTAATTGTAGTAGGTGACACCTTTCTGAGGGGAACAGAGGAACAGAGGGCCCCATTTGTCAACCAGACCCATCCCACAGGGAAGTCAGCTGCCTCCCTGGGGACACGATTAAGGATATATAGAGAAAACTCCCTACCTTAGTTTCGCACTCAGATTACTAAATACAACTGATCTTTCAAGTAGGCAGTAGTGAAATAGCTGAATAGAGTCCTTTGGACCTTGAGATGGCTGGTTAAGGGATCAAACTAGATTTGAAGGGGGATGGGTTGGAACTGGGATTACCAAAGTGAACCCTGGGAGCAACACACAAGTGCTTATGGGTAAAAGTACTAGCAAGGTCTTGCAGTCCATTGTCTCTGTGGAGGTGGGGGATGGTGACCCATGTGGTAGCAAAGACGTGAGGGGTAGTGATAGGTTGGCAACTACAGAAGGGTCTCAGCACAGCCAGGTGGGAATTAGGGCTCATCCCCCAGAAAAAGTGACAGGTCAGTTAGCCCATCTGAATGCATCTACACGAATGCATGCAGCATGGAAAACAAACAGGAGGAGCTGGAGGCAGCAGGAAAACTGTGATATAGTTGCCATTACAGAAATGTGGTGGGAAGACTCACACAACTGGAGTGCTGCAATTGATGGCTACCAGCTCTTCAGAAGGGATAGGCAAGGAAGGAGAGGTGGTGGGGTGGCCCTCTATGTTTGTGACAGTTTTGAATGCCTAGAACTTAAGAATGTGAATGACAGTGTTGAGTGTTTATGAGTAAGAATCAAGGGGAAGGCCAATAAGACAGACATCATAGTGGGAGTTTGTTATAGACCCCCCTACCAGGATGTAGAGACTGATGAAATGTTCTATAAGCAGCTGGCGGAGGTCTCGCGATTGCCCACCCTTGTTCTTGTGGGGGACTTCATCTTGACAGATATCTGCTGGAAATATAACACAGCAGACAGGGAACAGTCCTAGAAGTCCCTGCAGTGTGTGGAAGACAAGTTCCTAATGCAGCTGGTAAGGGATCCAACCAGGGAAAATGCCTTACTGGACTTGCTGCTTGTTAACAGAGGTCTTGTAGAGGATGTAAAGGCTTGAGGTAATCTTGGGCAGAGTGACCATGAAATCATAGAGTTTTCAATTCTNCAGGGAACAGTCCTAGAAGTCCCTGCAGTGTGTGGAAGACAAGTTCCTAATGCAGCTGGTAAGGGATCCAACCAGGGAAAATGCCTTACTGGACTTGCTGCTTGTTAACAGAGGTCTTGTAGAGGATGTAAAGGCTTGAGGTAATCTTGGGCAGAGTGACCATGAAATCATAGAGTTTTCAATTCTTGCAGAAGCAAGGTGGGGAGCCAGCAGAACTGCTACCTTGGAGTTCTGAAAGGCAGACTTTGGCCTGTTTAGAAGCGTGGTTGCAAGTGTCCCTTGGGAGTCAGTCATAAAGGGCATAGGTGCCCAGAAAGGCTGGTCATACTTCAAGGAGGAACTCTCAAAAGTGCAGGAAAAGGTCATCCCAAGGTCCCATAAAATTAGCTGACAGGGAAGAAGACCGTCCTGGCTAAATAGAGGCCTTTGGCTGGACCTCAGGAATAAAAGGAAAGTTTATGATCTTGGGAATAGAAGAGCCAAAGCTCAAGCAGAACTCGGCCACTACAGTTAAAGATAACAAGAAGCAGTTCTTTCAGTATACCAATAGAAAAAGGAAGACCAGGGAAAATGTAGGCCCACTGATGGGGCACCAGAGTTACTGAATGCCTTATTTTCTTTGGTCTTCACTGCTAAAGCTGTCCCTCATGAATCCCAGACCCTGGAGACAAAGGGAAAGGTCTGGAGACAGTAAGATTTTCCCTCTGCAGAGGAGGATTGGTTTAGAGACCACTTGGCCAAACTGGACATCCATAAGTCCATGGGCCCTGATGGGATACACCCATGAGTGCTGAGAGAACTGGCAGATGTTATTGCTGGGCCACTCTCCATCATCTTTGAAAGGTCATGGAGAACAGGAGAAGTGCCCGAGGACTGGAGGAAGGCCAATATTACTCCAGTTGTTAAAAAAGGTTAAGAAGGAAGACCCAGGGAACTACAGGTTGATTAGTCTCACTTCCTGGGAAGGTAATGGAGCGACTCACTCTGGATGTCATCTCCAAACATGTTGAAGAACAGGAAGTTACTGAAAGCGGTCAACATGGATTTACCAAGGGTAAATCATGCTTGACCAATCTAATATCCTTCTATGATATTATAACTGGATGGCTGGATGAAGGGAGAGCAGCAGATGACTTCAGCACATCTTTTGACACTGTCTCCCATAACATCCTCATTAGGAAACCAAGGAAGTGTGGGCTAGATGAGGGGGCAGTGAGAACTGGTGGTGTGACAAAACTCAGTGGGTTGTAGTTAAAGGAGCCAGGTAAAGATGGAGGTCTGTAGCCAGTGGTGGCCCCCAAGGGTCAATATTCAGTCCAATCTTGTTCAACATATTCATCAGTGACCTGGACAAACAGACAGAGTGCATCCTCAGCAAGTTTGCTGATGGTACCAAACTGGGAGGGCTGGCTGATACTCCAGAGGGCCTGCCGCCATCCAGCGTGACCTGGACAGGCTGGAGAGGTGGGCAGAGAAGAACCTAATGAGGTTCAACAAGGGCAAGTGTAGGGTCCTGCACCTGGGGAGGAAGAACACAAAGCACAAATATAGGTTAAGGGTGGATCTGCTGGAAAGCATTTCTGAGGAGAAGGATCTGGGTGTCCTAATACATAGTAAAGTATTCATGAGCCAGCAATGTGCCCTTGTTGCCCAGAGGGCCAATGAAATCCTGGGCTGTGCAGGGAAGAGTGTGGCCAGTAGGTTGAGGGAGGTTATTCTCCCCCTCTACTCTGCACTGGTGAGGCCTCAACTGGAATACTGCGTCTAGTTCTGGGCTCCCCAGTTCAGGAGCAACTGGGAACTACGGGAGAGAGTCCAGCGTAGGGCAACAACAATGATTAAGGGACTGGAGCATTTCCCTTATGAGGAAAGGCTGAGAGGGCTCTTTTCAGTGGTTCCCAGAGACAGGACGAGGAGCAATAGGCACAAGCTGGAACATAGGAAGTTCCATTCAAATACGAGAAAAAAACCTTCCTGTGAGGGTGACAGAGCACTGGAACCAGTTTCCCAGGGAGGTTGCAGAATCCCTTTCTCTGGAGATTTTCAAGCCCTGCCTGGATGCAGTCCTGAGTAACATGCTCTAGGCAATCCTGCTTTAGCAGGAGAGTTGTACTCTACAGATCCCTTCCAACTCCAACAATTCTGTGATTCTGTGTTGGTTGAACATTGCCAATCATTGTGAATATCTTGCATTTGGAAAAAAATCTTGAACAAAATGTATATTTTCAGTGCTTTGGAGTTCTGTGCAATTGTTTGGAGATTGTGGTTAGTTTGTTTTTCTGATGCTTGTGCAACTGAAATTAGTCTTCATCTGGATTGATGTTGAACTAAATGAAATGGAGGATTGAGGTGTGGGTTTTGTACTGCAGTCACTTTTGGAGCTTTGCACGAGTCTCAGCTTCATCTGACAGATGAAGCTGTCAGAATATATGCAGAAACTCCTAACCTCCAACTAACTACTTTTCTCACATAGACAGTGAAACTGGTTTCTTATTTGGCTTATTTCTGACTGGCTCAGGAGAGGACAAAGAGGCAGCAGTCAAGAAGGCACAGTTATTTTCTCTTAGAACATTGGTTATATTCAGATGTTCATCTTTGCTTTGTCTGATTTGGAAATATTCAAAGAGTTTCCTTCCTAAAACCTTGGTAGAGAAGAATAATCATCTCTGCTTTACAGAGTTTACAGTTCACTAAGTCACTAGTTCAACTTCTGTGTGTGTGGTCTTGAGCACAGCATAGAGCAGTAATGTCAAAAGACAGTCTCTGAAAATTAAAAAAAAACCACCAAACATTTAATAGCAGATGAGCAACTGCTTGCTCTACCTTTTCCTGATATTTTGCATGCCATTTAGCTTGTCATGAAAGCAGTAATAATTTGCATCTCTAGGTTTGCTTATTGTTTCCAAACAAGTAGACTTTTAATTATGTCTTTTTTGTTGTCGTTTATTGATTTATTGTGTGACGTTTTTCATATGCTAAATAAAGCAACAGGGAGCCTTAGATCTAGGCATGTAAAGATTTCCACAGATAGGACATTTGCCATCAAAGTCAAATCCATTTTAAACGGTTACTCATTATGAAATTACAGGAGTAAATCTAACCAAGCAGCATGACAGTATTTTTTGGTTGGTTTTGGTTTGTTTGGGTTTTTTGTTGTTGTTGTTGTTGTTGTTTTTGTTGTTGTTGTTTGTTTGTTTGTTTGTTTTCCCCAATTTCTGATCCTGAGAAACCAGTCTATTCCTTTTCTTGCTTCCATGCCCTATGACTTACCATAGAGCAAGGATAGCAGAGGTAATGTGGTTTCATGGTATTGTTACGGGGGGAAAACACCACTTTAATCCTGTACTGGATACAAAGAGTCTGATTTTCATCTTGTGTTCCAGCATAGATCATGGGTAGATTTGTTTGACCTAGCTGAACTGCTCCTCTTCGTATGAGGTAAATAGTCCTCCGGTTTCCTTTGAATTTCAGTGCAGAAGGTACAGCTTAGTGCTTCTGTGTCTCAACTGTCCTATTTAGAAATCACAGTTTTGTTTCATGGCAAGTGGAAATCTTACAGGATTGTCAAGATCCCTACTATGGACTGCAGGCTTCACTGAGATTAAATGGAAGTGAGCCAACAGGCTCTATAGCAAGCATTATTGGAGCTAAATGCTCCAATTCTACTCATCAGCAACAAATTCTACTCATGCCACTGACTGAGATATAGATATGTCTCACCAGGACCCAGGTTCCTTTTGTGGCTTCTGGCAGTTCAGCTTGTGAAAATATGCACAGATCTCTGGTAACTGAAAGGATAAAGGAAAAGCAATTTGTATATCCTCATTGAATACAGAGACCAGCATTCATTTAGAATACAAAGCAGTATAAACCTAGGTAATGAATGAAAACGAAAACAGGCAACATTAAATTGGTAAATTTAAAGGCAACATTAATTGGTAAATTTTAATTGCAAAGTTTAATTATGACACAGTAGCCAGATGTGGGTCTCACTGGGTTTTCTTTATTTATCAGTGTTTTTCATCCATACTGGGGTATAGAAAAATGTTGGGGTTGATTTTTCTCAGACCTGCTGTGATGAAACTTGCATGCTCGGGCAGAAAATTATCTGCAGAGAGTGAAGAGCAGGTCTGTGTCTGCAGTGTGGGCAGCAGGCTCTGTGCTATGGCATAATTGGATAAATCTTCTCATTTATTTGTTCTTCTGTTCCTGTTTTCTTGTTTACCTTCATTTCATTTTTGTTTTCAGTTGACATGTGGTCAGTAGGGTGCATCATGGGAGAAATGATTAAAGGTGCTGTGTTGTTTCCTGGCACTGATCGTATCCTTCCTAGCAGCTGTTTTGACCTCAGTAGGTACCTGCAAGCCTTTCTGGTCCAGCCCCTTCCTGCTATACTAGTGCTGACATATCTTTGTACTGTATGTAAGGAGCTGGGTTAAGTCCCACTGCAAAATCCTTGTAAGGCAAAATATCAAGAAAGCATTATTGCCACTCAGTAAAAGTCTTGGGTGAAAACCACAGCAAGTGTAGTGTAAGGTGATGAAAAACAACATCCTATATGGTTCAGGAATCATGGATAGGAATTGATTTCTGCAGCCATTGACCACTTGGTTTTAGTTTTGTTGTTATAAATGTCTCTTTATTAATGGCAGGGGTGAAGTGGGGTGTTTCATAGATAACAGGCATTTTATAATTCAGGTTGTAGCATGGTAGGCACAAGTCACTGTTTACCTCAGGATGGTGTGCAAGAGGTTCTGTGTTTTAGGAAGAAGCTATGATTAACTTGGATATGACTTTTAGAAATCCTTATTTCTTTGCTTGTTTACTCCACAGGTGGTATTGAAGTAGGAAATAGCTTCAGTGTAGGGATGACTTCTGCTTCCCAAGACTAAAATTTTCACTTTGTAGCAATTTGATGACTCAAAAGGTTGGGAATTTCCTTGGGAAAAGACTACACTTTGGTCTGTCATCCTTTATTTGATACATGTAGCTATTATGTGAAAGCAGAACATATTTTTGACATCAACAGAAGTGATTTATAGATAAGCAGTACAATCAGACTAGATATCTGTATTTTTTCCTTAGAGACCATTTTGCATTCAGGACTGAGGGAGCATAATTCTTACTTTACTTAATGCTTTATTAAAGCTCTGATATATACTCTGTTATTTATCAGACTGTAAAAGTGGTTTCTTGTATACAATAGCAACTGAGCTGTGAGCGTGCTTGGTCTAATTCCAGTGATTCATGGTCCATAGGATTCCACAAAGAGAAACAGAGATGACCTGTATACAAGTTTCCCTTTAAATTTAAACCCTGAACTTAGATGACAGAAGAGTTTCCAGGCAGTATTCATTTTTATGTAATTTTGTGTGAATGTGTGTGTGTACACTTCGGTAAATATATGTGTGTATGTATATATCCATACTTAGTAGTTAAGTTTTGCACTTTACTTTTGGTCACATTCATACTTTAAAGGCTTTTGATTAAGATGTGAAAAAAGTAGTATCTGAAGAGCATTAAAGAAATGAAAGTAGAAACATTAATATTCTCACAGCTTTGTCTAGTAAGATTCTGACTGGTATTTTGTCCAGAATGTTGAATGACCATGTGCATGCTGAAATGAATGCTAAAACTCCCATGAGTGTTCACATGATCTGGAGCGCATCTGATATGCATATGTGAAAGTAAACCTTTCCCTTCTATGTGTTAACGTAAATCACTAGCACCTATTTGTGCTCCATGGAAATTTGGCCCAGACTGTGCTTGCATTTTCTGTGAATGTGGCATGAGAAATATAACTGTGGAGATTAGCATAGTTCAGTGTTGTACTCGGAACTGCCTTTATGTTAATAGACTTACTTTTGGTAAGATGTCATTTAAAGAAATCTCCAAGTACCAAAAGAACTGAACATGTCCTATGTAGCACTTAAAAAAATGACTTCTTTTACACAGCTGCATACTTGTTAAAAAGAAATCAAGGAGAGCCTCTATAATTAAACCATTATGTGCTGTTTAATATTGTAATAACCCCACAGAAATTGGCATTACCAGCTGCTGATTTGTTTGGGATTGTTCTGTAACTGAGTTCAAGTTATTAATTTGTATTTATAATATGTTGCTATATTTGTGCTGTCTTTTATGCACTGCTCTGCTTTTCTTGCTGTCGCATGAGTGTGTTCTGTGAAGAGAGTATGGTGCCCTTGCTTTCTTTAAGGGTGCTGAGCACCCCTCCTCACAGCCACCTCTTCTCCAAATCTGTCCTCCCCCAATTCTCCCCTGGACAAAATCCACCTCTATTCTTTTATAAACTCCATTTGTGAGAGAATGCAGTATCC
>VZTM01021264.1:0-14953 GCA_013400555.1 Jacana jacana
AAGCCCACAGAGGAGGGAACCGCACACAGCTCTCGATTTTCGTCTGTGCAAATGCAGACAAATCATACATACGTTCTTCAATATTTACTTTAACATAAGAGGCAGAGTGTTCCCGGGAGTGCAAAATATGGTGTGGGATGAAAGCTGAAGTTAAATACAGAAGAACAAGAAATTAAGTCACTCTCTAGTCGGGTGTAATTCTAATAACATTGTGCGAGACAGGGTAATCCTGCATTACAAACAGCAATTCGTGTTTCTACGAGAAAAAAACCTGACAGGCAGTCATAAATACAAGAGATCATGCTGTCTGTTCATCTAACAGAAAAGAATTGGAACAAGCTAAAAGGTTCCCCAAAGATAGCAAGTTAAGCATTTTTCTGATTTTATATTGATATACTGGCCCTATTCTTGAACAGACCACTCGTGATGAATAGCTGGCGAAACACGTTTGAAATAACCTGAAAATTTAATGCAAAAGTCTACTCGGCATTAAAGGGATAATACAGCCAGGTTCATTTACAATATTACTCCTCTGAAGACACCCCAAGCACTACAATAACAAATGTTATATCAAAGATGCACTCAGCAACAAATGCAATATGAGTCTCTGTGAGGCGATTTTTCAGTATGTCAGAATTATAATATCACTCCATGGAAACAAATTAAGCAGCGTAAGCTTGGCTGTTGGGATCACTTTATTAGCAATGCAGTGTTTGCTCATAAAGAATGCTTTGCTTTGGATCTGTCAATGAACACCAAAGATGGTCTATCTGTTTTTATGGCGCACGACTTATTATTTGCCTGTGAAATAAACAAAGCACTTTAACATCCGGCTCTCTTCCCGCAATACTTAAAAAAAAATAATATTGAGAATAACAAAAAAATTTCTGATTATTATTTTTACTGTAGAGCTGAAGTCCAGTCCAGTGTAATTTTTTTTTTAAATCAACAGGAATAAACACATTAATCGGGAGAGATAAAAATGTTACACTAGTACCAGTTAAGGAATACTGAATAATTTCTGCCTGGTGGAGTAATATCTATTTTTAAATACCCACAGATTTCTGCAAATATTAAAAATATTCTGCCCTGGTTAGTCATCATGTTGATACATGAATTGACTTAATTTTGTCCCTTGTACATAAAAGAGAAAACACAGCCCTTGCTAGGTGGGTAGACCCTTTCGACAGGTCAGAGAAGGCTGCTGTGCTTGCACTGTGGTCATAAATTTCCATGGCTGTTGCAATTTACCCCAACCTCAGTGGCCACACTAAACTCAGAATGCAGTGGAAAATGGATACACTTTACTATGTACAGGGCAGAAGAGAACCCCCACAGCTCAGCATTATGCCATCAGACTCATCGGTACGCTGAAGTGAATTAGTGCAAGCAATTTCATGAGATTATGCTAGCAATTTAGTATAGAACAGCTGCCACACCACACTAGAGGATACTCCTTCTAGTCCTTTCTTACACAGCCACAAATAACTTCTGAGTTAATCCAGAGCAACAGCATACATGGTTATGTTTACTACCTTACACAAAGATATGCTGTGCCTTGTAATTAGTTGGTCTTGTCTAACTTTTTTTTTTTAAAAAACTGACAATTTCATTATCACAAGTCCAATGTATCTTCATTGAATTAAACACTTGACACTATTTCTTCTAATATTTTAATTGATTCCCATATCTAGACCATGCACATTTTTTCCCTCAGCTACACTTTTTTTCTGTATTCTTTCAATAGCACAGTGTTTCTAAACTGTGAGCCTGAAGCCTGAATAGACAGGTATAGGAGCAAATCTCCAATCTTATTAGCTGCATATATGAAAGCCCACAGCCTTTAGAGTCTAGCAGCAGAGGGTTGAGAGGGTTGCATATGGTTTTTTTCCCCCCTCTTGGGTACAGGTATTGTTGTATCAATCATTTTCAATCAGGAAAAAAAAAAAGTCTTTTTGAAAATTTATACCTAGTGGGATCCTAGAGTCACATAGCTTGGCACTATGAATGCTGATGCAGACACTAGAAATCAGGACTGGAACATCTCTGACCTTGATGCTAGCACTTTTGCAGGATGAAAAGTCAAGTCAGAACTGGTGCCCCGCAGGAATCCCCTCTCCCACCCACGCACACAGTCTCTCTCTTGCCCAGCAACAGAGGGACAGAGTTCAGGGATGAGTTTCCACTGGTTTTTCTTTCATTTTGCAAAATGGAAAGTCAAGTTATTGAAACTAACCATAAGGTTCAGCTTTTTATTTTTCTCACATCATTAAAATGCTCACTTGACTTTGCTTCATTTCAGCAGATCACTGAGTTGGAGTTGTAAAAAATAACAACACTAGGTCACACTGCGTGTACACTTACCTTTTGACACCATGTTAACTATTTTTTCTGTAGTGTACTTCTGAGCAGTCATTTATATGTTAAGTACTGAACTCTGTATCACTTCAGCCTTTCAGTATTACATTGCTTGCTATGTATTTTCCACTTGTGTCTGTTATGTCATGGATCAGGAATTCATTTCTTCTACTTCTGTCTGGCTCCAGAATACTATCATGCATGAAATTTCAGACACCTTTTTTTCCTGACTGAGAATTATTGGATATACACCTATAAAAGCACACATAAAGCTAAAAGCCCTTAGAACTATTTGGAAGGGAAACAAAACATCCCCTAAGCATCAAGTTGGTTGGAAATACTTCATACTGCTTTTCTGTATGAATTCCTGCAGGATTTGGTTTCTATTGTAGCTTAGCTCCTGTCTGCTTCATGGAAAAAGATCGTCAATTATGATAAATGATTCTGTATGGTTGGATTTACACTAAGGCTACAGAAAACTATATCTAATGAGATTATCTGAGTCTTTTTTAAGGATCAATAATTTATTTATAGGCAAGGGCCTCAAAGGTTAATTTCTAGTGCTTTACTCACCAAGCTATCCAGCACTCAAATGACTTGTTGGAGACATATGATCAGACCTGGCTAATCCCCATCAGCTTGTTTAAAAAAATTGTCAGATTAACAAATCAATGATACTTACACACTACAAAATTGGTTTCCACTTAAAAGCTGACTGGATTTACACAGTTTACATGCAGCATAAATCCTGTTTTCATGTAATTTAGCAGGGATTCCGGGCAAAGTGATTCTCTCCTCTCTTGTCAATTTACAAGACACAAACTGGGCAGCAGAAATCCTATTGCAGGTTGATGGATGTTTATTGAGGGAAACGGGAGGAGCAAAAAAAAAAGAGCAATGCAGGGGTTTTGATGCTTGGCTACAGATTGCTGTCACTGATCATTTTCCTATCTCTGCTTTCACAGCTAACTGTGACTTTCCATTTAGAGAACTTTGCCCTGCTTTACTGGTTATGCCAAGAAGTATGCCTTGCTTAACTTATGACACCATGATGCTGCCTTCATGCAACCATAATGGGGGCTGCATGACTGTAGCATCAATAGGTGCTACTTTCACAGGTGTTTCACCCATTTCTCCATTTTAATTCTGTTCCCACCTGTAGCAGACTTTATAAAAGAGCAAACAGTGAGGCTGCCATCAAGATGTCCATGGCATTGAATGCAAAAGCTAATTTTGCTGCAACAAATTCTTTGGTAGGTGTATGCACAACTACTCTCTCTGTCCCCCTTTCTCACCATATATTTATTGTTCACTTATAAAGGTTGTGGAGCATTATCTAGTTTTATTTTTATTTTTCGGTACTTTTGGAATTTGATGGAGAGTGGGTTGCAGGAACCCAGCACACTTGAAATCATTAGGACTATATCCCCCTTCACTGGGACAATAACAAATCAAAGTAGCAAACATCTGAAAGGTACAATGATATTATTCTGCTCAACAGCCACCGAATTAGAAGACTGTGATATAAAACTGATTCAGGTGACAGGTATTTAATCAACTGAATCTCCAACCACTCTAATAATAGTTTCCTAAATTCTTTCTGTACCTGGAAAATATGATTTGAAGACAAACATAAATATTTGCAATGAAGAATACACCACAGTGTCAGATTGCATTTTTTCAGTATTGTATCTACAGATCCAACTGAACTGAAGGTTAATGCTAACATTTAAAGACAGACTGTGCATAATCTAAGAGGACACGTGACATTTTTATGTTTCAGGCTAAGGCTTTGTGTCTGTGTTGTTCAGGAGAGTCTTATGTAGGAAAGTAAGCTAATGTCAATGACTGTCTCAATATTTAATAGATAAATAAATAGAGACAAAGGAAAACGTGATGGAAGTGGCTGAAATAAGTGGCATGTACACAGTACAGTAAACAATTCTGCAGAGCACCAATCTAATTTGTCCCAATCTACCACAACCAATTACTCCTGCCTCAGAGACTCCTTATCTTAGATTTTCCAAGCCAGCTGGCCTCTATTTCTTGATAAAAGACACAGCAGTATTTCAGAAAATTTCACATTAGATAAAGAAGAAACCCTGTGTTAGAAATAATTGCCCACATTTTTTTCCCTAGCTGAGCCAATCCTCCATCCAAATACTTTAAAAGGTAACTACCTTCAAAGTTAGGTCTCCATAATCCATCTATATTGGTCACAAAATAATAGGCTTGACAATATTGTAGAATCATTGCTGTTAGCATTAATGTCTGCTAGAAAAAGCTGGGAAAACACTCTTTGAGAGGTCAGCAAGAGCAAAAAAGGACTGGGTTGAATTGTGCTCTCCACAATACTGGTTGGACATAATCAACACAGGTCCACAATGCATGAAAGGTAAATATCATCCAGTCCTGCTCCTTCCTCTTTCCTCTCCCTCCTCATCCCCCTTCTGGGACAGATAAGATATCTTTGTTTTGTAGCTAGCAGTAAGTATGTTAGATAAACAACTGTACTGATCCCAACAGAAAATCCATCTCTCAGTATCCTGCCCCTGGCGCAGGCCAAAAATAGATGCTATAAAAAAAGCACAGGAAATAAGACAAGAGTTAAATTTCTCTGCATACTATCCTTAGCTGCAGACTGCAATTTAGGGACATTCTGTAATACAGGATGCAACCAGATCATCTTCTTTCCTCACCACTCTTGGGAATTCTTCATTAACCTATCTAGTCACCTTGAGAGCCCCGAATACTTCTAGTCTCTACAATATCCTTAAGCAATAAGTTCCACAATTTTAATTAAAATTTGTGATTTTAAATTTAAATTAAATTAAATTTCAATTTAAAAAGAAAGCAAGCGAGCACCCTCTTTACTCTCTTTATACCTACTGCCTTGTAGTTGTATGGCTATCTCCAGTTCTCACATAATAAGAATGGATAAAAGTCTATTAAGCTTTTCCATTCCTCTTATTATTTTAGAAAACTCCATCACATCTTCATCCAGATGCATCTTGTCAGAACAGAAAAATAGGCGTCTCATCACACACAAACTATTCCATATCTTTGTATTCCATATACAGTCATCTTTGCTGCCCTATGTTTAAACAATAGTTATCACTTTTTTTTTCCAGAGGCAATAAGCAAAACTGCACTTGCTATGTGCAGAGCAGGGTGTGCTCTCGATTTACCACAGGGAAGTAACATTTTGGCATTTCTAAGATCTTAATTGCCCTTTTGACTTTCACTTAGCGCTCAGATAATACATTCAGTGAACCATCCAACCAGGATGCCAAATAAATGGGGCAGCAGATGAGAGACTAGTGCCACCCTGCCAGCTTTTGCCCTAGTACACTCCAACAATGCCACCCCTGCTTCTTAAGAAGCCCTATTGGAAAGTGTGCTAAAAAATACTAGCTGTGTCACGCTGACAGTCAGCTATATAAACTCCATCAGTTTTTTACTTCATCCCTGTACCTAAGCAACACTGCAGCAACATTGCAGCCAATTCGGGACCATGCGCATGTGCCACATTTAACGTGATGTGCCTTCCTGGCTTCACCTCAACTTCCCCCAGCACTGGGACTTCCCTGATGATCACAAGGCACAACAGGGCATGGCACGGCCAGACTCACCGCTGCCTCAGGGTCACCCTGCCACTATGCTTTGCCATATCCTGCCAGCAAGGTGTCTCCGTACAAGACCGCAAATGAATTATGTAGTCTCTAAGGAGTTAAGGATGTGGAAGTTATGTTGTGGTGTGCGGTATGAGGGAAGAAACCAAAATGGATGAAAATCTGATGATCCAAAACTAACATGAAAATTAGCAACTGGAAAAGCTTTTATCTGAAAGTTGAAACCAAAGAACAAAAGATCAGGATAGCAAACAAATAGGAAGAACAAAGAAAAGTACCATCAGCCTCCTCCTTTTCATCTTCTAAAGGACAAGTATTTCTCAAGGAGAACTATATTTACTCTGTAATAAGTAGCCTTGTAATTTTCATTATAAAGATCATGCAATAACAAAAAAATTACAAGGATTATTTTACTTTCTGACAGATGCAATGGCACTGGATTGGAAATTCAACACTAGACAATGACTGATGTTCACTGGAATTTTTCCACTGCCCCCAAAGCATGTTATTAAGTGGTATAAGAAAAGTATAGGATAATTAACTCAACTACACAATATTTGCAAAGCAGCTTCTTTTTTTTTTTTTTNCAAAGAGAAATGGAAACAGAAAGCACTTTTGCATATGTGCCATATAGACTTGAATTTGAACACTATGGAGAATGATTTCTCAACCCCCTAGATGCAAAACCCTAGAGTTTCATAAAGAGTAGAAAGTTCCTCTCAACCTGACCTGTGTACAGAACATGCTGGAGCACTCTCACATTACATAAAGCTAGCATTGAACTCATGCAGAAAATTCCTGAGGATGAAACAACTTGTCTGGGGCCCTCAGTTTTCTCATCTGAGCTAGGAGAAGAGAAGAACTCATAGACAGCATCTGACCCATACTAAATTGGAAAAGAAATCTCCATTTGTAGCTTAACCTTTCAACTGCAGGTCCCTCTACAGGTTTGGGTTTTATTTTTATTTTTTTCTTTATCTCTGGTACCTATTAGGACAAGCTCTTTTGTGATTGAAAATCCTGGTTGTGTAAACTGTGCTACATCTAGCTGTGCCTAAAGGGCCTATAACAATGATTTTTATTTATATTACAGTTGAGCTGAAAGCCTCCTTTGTGCTAATAATGCCACTGTGTTAAAGAGAGGTGAACATGTCAAATTAAAGGGATGATACAGCCATTTGTAAGTTTACCAGAGGATGACATGTGCAAAGGTCATGCAAAATCTGTGGCAGATTCCCCAGGAGAGGGGTCTGAAGCAGTACAAGAAAACTGCATATTCTTCCCTGCTATGAATGCAATGACCAATGCAAAAGTCAGATTTTAATTATGTCTCTCAGCATCAAAAGCTGCGAGTTTGGCATAACTTAGAGACCTTACATAGAAAAATATTACACTGCTAAAGATGATCATCCAGCTACCCTTTACAAACAGAAAACCATAAATCCCATTTCTTGAATTTACAGAATATAAAACAACAATCTGTAGCAGACTCAAATCTATGTTTGACAATGACAAGGCAATGTGGCCATGCAGTTACCTTGGGAACCTCCACTGAAGGCAATGGCAATTGAAAGTTACAACATCTGGCTCTGAATCCTCACTTTATGGCTTTGTGAAGAAAGAAGAACAGTCATAGCTGCATGACAAAACATCAGCTCCGTACTTTCTGACTTTGCTCTCAAAGTCTTAATATTTAAGTATGGCTCACTTCACATGAATGGTGGTTCACATGATGCATGTACTTGACAAGACTGAAAAATATACAAGATCTGGCTCTCACAAAGTCTTTTATGGAATGTATTATTTTACATTTTATTCATGAGACTGAAGTCATCTCTTCACAGGCACTTTAGCCTCCTGCATAAAAGTAAGCTTAGGCAGGATTTAAAAGAAAAAATAAGAAAACAAAATCATAATAAAAAAAGATTATTTTTTTTTTCACCCAAAAGACCACAACAGTTAAAATTAGCAATTTCAGTGTGCTATGTACAGCCTGTTTCTTTTTTTCCTTTTCTTTAATGAATCTGGCTTGCTGATAAAGGATTTATTAGAGGCCACCCCTTACTGGCCCAAAAGCCTACACAAAAAGCCAGGGGATGCTGTTAATGTAACAGCTCTCATACAATTCTTCTCATTTAGCAGTACGAGTATTTTCAAAATAAACTTTAGGGCCTGAAGTATCTCTATATTTAAAGTAATTTAAAGTTTATTTTTAAAGTAATTTTTCCTAATTATCATTGGCAAGATACAATCTGCAGTTTATTCAGTTTGTAACATTCTTGTGACAGTCATGATGAGTCTGAGGTCAGTGCTCAGAAACGAACTCTCTTTGTTTTGAAGTAGGACAGGTAGATGGTAAAAACCAGTAGGCTAAATAATCATTTATAACTAGTGAACAGAGAAAACAGAGAAGAGCAAGTGGAGACTGTTTCACCTGTAAGTTTGAAGGTGAGTGTACAGGAAGAGGAGACGGAGGTTGCAGCATCCAGGAAAAAAAAAAAAAAGAACACTGAAGACAATCCGCACTGGCAGGACTACTTTTCACGTCAGATTTTCTTTAACCTGCAAGCTCTCAGGGCCAGACCCATTAGCACACTGACCATAGTGGCTCAACCCAGGCACTGGACTGCATTTGCAGGACTGTGGCCTATATTTTCCTGACAAATGAGGCCAGGAAAAGGATGGGTTGCACTAAGGGAGCACACAGCATTTCATAGAATCATAGAACCATTTTGGTTGGAAGCGGCCTTTGGGATCATCGAGTCCAACCATCAGCCCTACTCTACAAAGTTTTCTCCTATACCATATCCCTCAACACCACATCTAATCTACTCTTAAACACATTCAGGGATGGCGATTCCACCACCTCCCTGGGCAGCCAATTACAGTGACTGACCACTCTTTCTGGGAAAAACTTTTTTCTAATGTCCAGCCTAAACCTACCCTCTGCAGCTTGCAGCCAGTCCCTCTCATTCTATTGCTAATTACCCGTGAGAAGAGACCTGCTCCAATCTCTCTACAATGTCCTTGCAAATAGTTATAGAGAGCAATGAGGTCCCCCCACAGCCTCTTCTTCCTCAAACCAGACAGCCCAAGCTCCTTCAATTGCTCCTCATAAGATTTATGTCCTAGACCCTTCACCAGTTTCGTTGCCCTCCTCTGTACTCACTTCAGCACCTTGATATCTCTCTTGTGTTGAGGTGCCCAGAACTGGACACAACACTCAAGGTGTAACCTCACCAGTGTTGAGTACATGGGGAACAATCTCCTCCCTACTTCTGCTGGTCACACTATTTCTAGTACAAGCCAAGATGCCATTGGCCTTCTTGGCCATCTGGGCACACTGCTGGCTCATATTCAGTTGCTTGTCGACCAGCACCCCCAGGTCTTTTTCTGCCCGACAGCTCTCCAGCCACACTTCCCCAAGCCTTAGCCACCCATGGGGTTGTTTTGGCCCAACTACAGGACCTGGCACTTGTCTTTGTGGAAGCCCATGCCATTTCACTGATACTAGGAGAGGTGCAGAACAAGGTGACTGTACTGAGACACATCTGGAATCAGAGAGACCTCACTGAGATAGTAACATTCATAGAGTATGTGGGAGATGTCGAAAGACAGGAGCTGGATGGACATCTCCTAGGAGAAAATGGCCCCTCTGCAGGGAAGAATATGGCTGGTCACTTTGTACGTAGAGCATGATGCTCCCTAGGAGGTACTAATATGTGAAAGAAACTAGTAACAAACAAAGCTGCAGTCAAGAATTAGTGACTAGAATAAGAAGGACAAAAGGATCCCCCTGCCAAATACAATAGACACACCAGTTGATGTGTTGCTTCCCAGAAGCATGAAGCCATTAGAAAATTGCTAGAGCTTATACAAATGAGTTTTACCATTGTCCATGTTTATCTGTGTGAACATAAGCTGTACTGCAAAATGATCTTGGAAAGATAAAAAGGGACTGGAGCTCCATAAGCAGACATAAGAGGCTATTCTATTCCCATTAGTCTCTTTGGAGGAGTATCAAAGATCAGGTAAAGATGGATCTGGATGTAAGTACATGGCTGCATAGTTAGTGTTGACAGGAAGATAATTAGTTTTCTCAGTCGCTGAATGTTGTTCCATGAATTAAACTTCCCAAACTTCATCTCAAACTCATTAAAGAAGTGGGTGAAGCAAACTCACAACTTCTGGCAGTTTCCTTTGAGAACACACAGAGAACAGGTTTGCCTTAGTAAAATAAGAGAAAAATGTCTTTGAGTCCTTGACTTATAAGAAATAATAACAAACTTAAATAGCTAAACTGACAGTATGCCCAATGTTGACAAGATCCTTGCCCCTAAGAATAATCTTGGGCCGACCTATCACTCAAGATCTTCTGTGAAATCCAACTGACAGTGATAGCTGCAGGGTCTGTGTTTAGTGTTTTTCGTTTCTCCATATTTCACATGCAATTTTTCCAACAGTGACATGTATTAACATTTGCGCATCATGCAGCGTATAAGAACTGAGGAGGAATCTGAATGAAGAGACACATAGCACAGAAAAGGTATTAAGAGGTACAGTACTTGCCCCTTCCACCCCTAAACTCTAGAGCCAAAGACAGGCATTGAGACACTGCTAAGCGTGTCTTTAGCAGACACCCCATCTCTACACATCCCTCTCTAAAGTCTCTAAATGTAGTTTGGTAAATCTGTGCCACCAGTCAGGAATGGAAATCTCAGCTGACTACTTGATGTCACCTCAATTTTTCAGCTTGATTAGGGTCTGGATTTACTCTATGACAGTATGCCAAGATTTAAAAAGATAAAAACACTGCTGTTGTAGAAAAAGGTAAAGAGAGACTACTAACTACAAATGTGAGCAACACAGTATTTATCCATCTCTTATTTATACAAGTTTACCCATCACTGAGAAAACCACTTCTTCAGTCTCTGCAGAAAAGGATGTGTGAACATTTCTTTGTAGTTCTAAATTCCCTTTCACGTGCATCATATATGACTTCTGCTGAAGTGAAGTCCTGTACATGTTAGAATAGAAAGAGATTTATAAATCTTTAGATGCCCAAATGATAAATCCTTTTCAGACACATGTGAGAATGAAGAGACAGTAGGAAAATAAAAATGATTTAGTGCCATAGAATCATAGACTGGTTAGACTTGGAAGGGACCTTGAAGATCTCCTAGTTCCAACATCCCCTGCTGTGAGCAGGGACACCAGGTTGCTCAAAGCCCCACTTAAGTGTTCTTGAACACTTCCAGGGAGGAGACATCCACAATGTCTCCAGGGGCCTTGTCCCAGTGCCTCTCCATCCTCAGAGTAAAGAATTTCTTGCTAATATCTAATCAAAATCTACACTCTTTAAGTTTGAAACCATTACCCCTCATACTATCACTATGCTCCCTCATAAAAATTCCCTCCCCATCTTTCCTGTAGGCCCCCTTTAGATACTGGAAGGCTGCTCTAAGGTCTCCCTGGAGTGTTCTATTTGCAAGGCTTAACAACCCCAACTCTCTCAGCCTGTCTTCATAGCAGAAGTGTTCCAGCCCCCTGATCATCTTCGTGGCCCTCCTCTGGACTCACTACAACAGCTTCAAGTCCTTCTTATGCTGGGGGCTCCATGCAGTATACCTGGATGCAGTATTGCAGGTGGGGTCTCACCAGAGCAGAGTAGAGGGGCAGAATCACCTCCCTGGACCTGCTGGCCGCGCTTCTTTTGATGCAGGCCAGGATGCAGGAGGGTTTCCGGGCTGCAAGCACACATTGCCAGCTCATGATGAGCCTCTCATCAACCAACACACAAGTCCTTTTCCTCAGGGCTGCTCTCAGTCCATTCTCTGCCCAATGTGTGTGCTTAGGATTGCATACAGGCAGTATGTTGATTAGTAACATTGCAAGGCATAATCGATAATGGAATCATATTTGTATCACTATACAGCATTAAATTAATACGTTTATCTTCTAAAAAGAAACAGTTTTGGAGGTGCATATGACTGACCTAGAGGTCAATCAGCAACGGGAAACTTATAATGGGTTTAAAATAAATGCATGTTATGAAAATGCGTATAGCAAAAAGAAAATTGAAGATTTATTCTCCAAAGAAGTAATAAAAACAACTATCCATATATAGCATGAGCATTCCAAGTTTTTGATTAAGCAAACCCTAAGCATTACATGCAGAAGTGTGATTCTAATCAATAATCCCCACCGTATATGTGTAAAGATGTCCGGGGGCTGTTGTCGCCTCACAAGAGTTCTGGATGGAAATAAATCAGAACTTTGCCTTATGTGAACTGGGATTTGATATGACCTTCATGCTGCAAACCTGTCAAGCTGTACCAGTGATGAATGCAATCAGACAGCTATTAGACACTGTTCTAATTTAGACACAGCAAAACCTATTGAGTAATGTCAAATAAAACAAAAAGCAGGACTGGAGTGTGAAAGGGCTTTAGTTCCCTTTAGGTAAAATTCAAAGGACCTTGTAACATCAAGGCCTTGCTGAGCTGGGCATGAAGGCCTTGGAAGTGACTGAGGCAAGATTATTGACTGAATATGGCAGAATCCTGTCACAGTCCTCAGTGGAAGCTTAAAATTTCTGCAGGGATGCTGTGGTTTTGTAAAGTTTTGAGCAAGACACTTAAAATAATTTTGAAAGTTTCTCTTTCATTGGTCCCTTGTTAACAGTACTTAGAAGATTAATTCTTATGCAAGTAACATGAAGAAAAGTATAATTATTTTCAATAGTGTTTTATCATTTTAAGTCTATGTGAGAAAATGGAACAACTTTATGTGCATCAATATCTATGTTATGACAGAACGACATTGGACTGAAAAACCTCTCTTCAGAACCAGAACTATTTTCAGTATTTTAACACATGGCTGATAATGCTCCCCAAGTCCCTTCAAACCTAAATGTAGAAAAGTTCAAGACATAGCCAAATGTGAAATACTTAAACAGTTTTAACAGGCTACAGAGTTATCATTGGAACTTTCTTTTCAGCTAACTGCTGGCTCAGAAATATTTAATTTCTGTCCCTCATCCTTCCAAATTTGCAAGAAAATAGGGGATGATGTGAGATTGCAAGCCAATTCCTTCTGATCAGATTTGATCATGTTTTCAGCTTGTCCCAGATCAGAGGGAATCTCTAGAAGAGCCCATGTCTAACTGAGGGGTTAAATGGAGGTTGGAAATCATTTTAGGGAGAAATTCTGCCTGGGACTTTAAAGAATGACTTTATTGTTTCTGAAACAAATGTCTGCTGCAATCACCATGAAGACTGTATTATCCTTGCCATAAGCAATGATGGTGTAACCATCAGGATGGAATAAACAACACGATGCCAAATGCTTAAAGAAGATCCAACAACCTACGATTCCCTGAAAGATCGGCAATGGAGGAAACAGAAGTTGTAGTACTTTGAGGATTATCTACTGCTGGTCATGACAATCCATCAGAGTGCTCACAGGCTACACTGAGCAGACACACCTGGTAGGTACACACCTGAAAAGCAGGTAATTTAAAACAGGACAAATCAGTATCTGTGGAAGGGAGACAGCATTGTGAGCAGACAGAGAATCTTTTTCTGTTTAGGCTTGAACTTTTTGAATGCTCTTTCAGTAAATTGAAAAACAGTGTCAAACTAGACAGAAACCAAGCTTGAATATGGGGAGAGTGAGAATCTGGACACAAAATTTTCCTTGCTTGGAAATTAGGCCTTGCCAGAGGATAAATCTGCCAGAGGATAAATCTGCCCGAGGACAAGTCCACCCACAGAAGCTTTAGCAGCAAACTGTTGGTGCTAAATCAATATTATCAGGACTATTAATATAGGTACTTTTGCTATGCCAAAAAACAAACAAAATCCTTAGAAATGAATAGCTATATTTAGGACACATTCTAGGAGATCAGGAAATAGAAACTGCTTTTCAGATGTGAAATGGGCTTAGGCCCTCCTGTAGCAAACTTGGTGATATATTGGCTAATTCTGTACTCTTAGATAAATATGGTGATAATTTCTATAGTTAAACTATTAGAATGGTTCCTTGTGCACTTCTGGATCATGCACTGTCCCAAAATACACCTGAGCATGGTTTCAGAACAATAAAAATTTAGAGGCTGTTTTCCAAAGGCTTTCAGCATGCTTATGCCCTGGTTTGGAGGCTAGAAGAACTTCCTAGCATGGACATAAGATGCTTTTGTGCCAGGCAGCTTTCATGTGCCTGGGTACCTTCCTTTTCATTGTTAATTCACTATTCTAGATACCGAGTTGGGGGAAAAATATTTCTATGTCTCTCCAACAACACATTTGAAAAGGTCCTGCACGTTCTACTCTGTTGAGTAGAACAAAAATAGACCTGAATGACAAAAATGCCAATTATTTCCTCAGTTGTAATTAGTGTTAAGTTACATTCTAATTCAGAGAAAGCAAAATTAAATTCTTCATTGTCCTAAACAGGAAGCAGAGTTATTGAAGTGGTTTTGAAAAGCCAATATAGATGTGGTGGTTATGGCAATTGGGAAATGACTTTTAGAGAAAATTTCAGTCCAAGTTAAGAGTAGAAATATAATTTGCTCTCTGTCTATTCCTATTAGTGAGTTTCTGTACAATCTCACTTGCTGGGGTGACAGTTTCTGAAATCTAGATTTTGACGTATAGTATGTCCTCAGGATTAAAATACAACTGAAGATTTACAATAATTGCTAGAGCTGCAGGAAAGAGAAGTAGCACAAATCATTTGATGTAATAGAACTTCATGTGTATGAGCTACTGTATTAGCTTTTAATTCAATTGTTTTAATATTCTAACTCAAAGGCTCCTATCAAACAAATTACTAGCCTTAATAACAGTGTGAATTACTGGCAGTTTACAGATTATTCATTTCAGTGGCCATAAGTTCCCTTTCCTTTGAGACCTTATGAACTTCAACTGCAGTAGATTTATAGCTGTACTTTGGAAATCATT
>VZTM01021275.1:0-18378 GCA_013400555.1 Jacana jacana
CTGTTCACACGCTGCTGTCTGGCAAGCTGGCTTCCTTTCTGATTGATTTTCTTTATTGTCCAATTGAAATCTGCAAGTAAACCTCCCAGCAGCACACTGTGGAGAGAAATGTTGTGAATTGGATAATACTATAGATTATAGGATATGCAGTAGAGTAAATGGGCAATGGCAACAACATCTGGAAGTAAACATGAGGAATTTCATTGTGCTAGGTGAAGGCTGTGAGTCACCACACAGCTGCGTAAAGTATGCAGGGAAGAGGCAGCAGTTTTGGGGGAAGCTGGATGCAATTATATGCCAGAAAATAGGAGAACGTGAGAGAATCGACTGCAGTGGACACGTGGTGGACATTCTCAGGGAGGTCGAATGAAGCCCACAACATATGACTTTCCGAGAGCTGCACTTCTAGAAAGAGCATAGGCTACAGGAGAAGGGTGCAAACGAAGTCCCTACCTTGGCTAAGGCAGCAGAAGAGTCCCAAGAAAGTCCCATCCCAAGAAAGGCTGAAGATATGCTTTTAAAGTGCCCTTCCTTTCACTGTGGCAGCAGTCATTCTGATTATTTAGGATGTCTTAAATCTGGTGAGAAAAAGTCATGTGATATGTGTCCCACCTGCCAGGGGAAAATGGTCACAGTGGCCATTTCTGGCCTGAAAATACCTTCGGAACACTGATCATATAAAACCTGCTTTGACTCTACAGGTGATTTTAAAGCAACTTCAATTCAGGATGATTCAAATCAGTTTGAATGACATCAATGCAGACGGGATTATGCTCCATATCTCAGTAATTTGTTCTGTTAATTTCTCCCTGCAGTAGATGATTGCTCAAGCATTTTGGAGCAAACATATTGCAATTCAGGCTGTTGTTAATAGCAGTTGAAAAACCTCCACTGTCATTGTTTTGTTTGATTGGTCATTTATGTGTATTTACAACCAGGGATGCACAATGCTTCACAGTTGATTATATTTCTGGATAAAATCCTGACAAGAATAACTAATATGTAGGACATTTCTATTTATTTGCTGTTCAAGATCCTACAAAATAATAATGTGATTTTTCTTAAATTGAAAAACAAAAGATTTTCAATCATATATGATACACAAAAAGAAAAGACATGTGTTTCAGTAAAAGAACACTGTACCCAACATGGAATGTTCTGGTTGAATTAAGAAGAGAAAAGCAGACACAGCATTTCTGATGAACAACCTGATTCTGTAGAACTGCTGAAAAGAAGAAAAGAACCTTTTATAAAGAATTTTTTTTTTGTTCTTTTATTATGGGAATGAGATTAGAAGGAAGGGATGAAGAACAGATATTTTATATTTCAATTTTGTTAAAAGTTGTCAGCATTATCAGTAAAAACAGAACTTCAAAGACTAATTTCTGTCTCTCATTTGCTGTGTGGGTTTCATTTCTGTTTTGATGTTAATTCTTCACAGATTCCTTCCTTCATCATGCCTATGTTTTTCTGTTCAATAAAGTGAAGGTTTTCACACCTGCTTTGTTAGTATTTAATACATTCTCATCATATAGAAAAAGGTATATAATTTATATTTGTCTAAAATATCTGCCTTGTTTAAGATATGTCCACTATGTAATTCTGAGCATAGATCCCAAATTTTTTTATACTCCTTAATCCTGATTGCAGCAGCAAAATACAAGTCTACAACTACCTTGTTTGACATTCCTGGTTTGCTTCTTTCCCTTATCATTGCAGAAGGCCGGGCCAGGGCTGAACTGTGCTGCTTAGACTATCTCCTGCAAGGTAGGAGAATTCAGAAGTCTCATGAGGAGCAGCTGGGAAAACTGGGGTGGTTTAGCCTGGAGAATCGGAAGCTAAGGGGAGACCTTATTGCTCTCTACAACTAGCTGAAAGAAGGTTGTACTGAGGTGGGGGTTAATCTCTTCATCCAAGTAACAACTCATAGGACAAGAGGAAATGGCCTCAAGTTGCACCAGTGGAGGTTTAGATTGGATATTTGGAAAAATTTTTTTACGGAAAGGGTTATCAAGCATTGGAACAGGCTGCCCAGGGAAGTAGTTGAGTCACCATTCCTGGAAGCATTTAAAAGACAGGTAGATGTGGTGTTGAGGAACATGGTTTAGTGGTAAACTGGCAGTGCTGGGTTAATGGTTGGACTAGATGATCCTAAAGGGATGATTCTATGAATTCTACTACTCAGTGCACATATTTCTTGGAGCGGTTTTTCTGCCAAGCATTGGTCAATGAAGATTTGGTTTTGTTTATGACTTGGTTGAGTTCAGTGGCATTTTTTTAGGGCAGTACATCTATGCTGATGCTTCTTCCCATGAAATAAATGAGAATTCTCCCAACAGCTTACTGAGGGCAGGAACAATTCCAGGTGTGATCTTTCATACTAGGACAATAATGATCTATCTCTCTCCTAGCTACTCTGCTCTAGTGAGACCTCACCTGCAGCATTGTGTCCAACTTTGGAGTTCTCAGAACAAGGATGTGAAGCTTTTGGAGTGGGTCCAGAGGAGGGCCACAAAGGTGATTAGAGGGCTGGGGCACCTCTGCTATGAGGACAAGCTGAGAGAGTTGGGGTTATTCAGCCTGGAGAATAGTAGGGTCTAGGGAGATCTTAGAGCAACCTTCCATTAACTGAAGGGGGCCTACAAGAAAGCTGGAGAAGGACTTTTCACAAGGGCATACAGTGATAGGACAATAGGTAATGGCTTCAAACTAGAAGAGGGTAGATATGGGTTAGATATCAGGAAGAATTTTTCACAGTGAGAGTGGTGAGACAATGGAACAGGCTGCCCAGAGAAGCTGTGGCTTCCCCATGCCTGGAGATGTTCAAGGCCAGGCTGGATGAGATGTTGAGTGACCTTGTCTAGTGGGAGATATCTCTGCCCATGGCAGGGGGGTTGGAACAAGATGATCTTTAGGGTTCATTCTAACATGAATAATTCTATGATTCTATGAATAAGTGGGGTAATTTTTATCCTAAAATATTTCATGACCAGAAAATCAACTTTTCCCAGACTGACTCACAGTGAAGCTAAGGAGGTGAGTACCACCTTTTCCCATCAGGATGAGCCTCCTATAATCAGGAGGAGCACCCCAGAACAAACAAATCTCCTACAGATCCTTCTCCAGGGCTGGGAGCATGACTACCTTCTTGCCCCTCATTGCCATCCTATGCTTGTGATCACAGCATTTCACCAAGCAAGAGGCAGATATCAGAACCCAAGAACTCCCAGGTGGTTGGTATCTCACTGTCATTGGGCAGTGCTAATCCAGCCTGATGCCACTGCTGACACTGATAAAGAATTATCATAGTGGGAGTGAGAGTTAATCACATTCCAAAGCGTGTTTGCTTAAACATCCAGAACTCTCCACCACATGTAATATTTAGCAGAGAAGTACCGTACCTGCCAGATGTACCAAATGAATGAGGCAATCATTTCCTTTCATAGAAACATGGTTTAAATGAAGCAGATTTTCCTGCTTTGTCTGACAAGTATGAAAATATTCTATTAACATACCCAGTGCTAAAGGAGATATTTAATACATGCAGGCCAAAGGGTACCTTTGGGTCTATATCTCTCTTTTTTCTTTTAATAGCAATGTTTTCTGTCTGGGAATTTTTATCTTTATTTACTTCTAGAAATCATCATATTCTGAAAAGAGCTGGTGGCACAGGGGGCAGAGTCTGGGAGATTTTCAGCTCGCTTGAATGAAAAGTGCAGCCAGGCTGGTACTGTCTGTTTTCAGGGCAGGGAAATGATTGTGTCATAACAGTGGGGGAAAAATACAATGCATAATTTGTACAGACCTAAGTCTGGTACCTTCCAAGGCAAAAATATGACAGAATCATGATCAATAATTGCACAGCTTCAAGTCAGTCCTGTATGGGGCAGCTTTTGTGAAGCACCTGCAGGGACTCACAGGATATTAATGGCATTTTTTCCTCTGCAGCTCTTTCAAAAATAAAGCAGTTGATATAAGTGAAATTCATCTGCATTGCAGGGTTTTTCCCTCTACCCCCTTTCTGCTTTGTTGGGTTTTGTTTTGGGTTTGTTTTTTTTTTTCCTACTGTCTGCCAGACACTTTTCTTCAAATCCCTTGACAGCTGTGAATGGAAACATAGCTGTGTGTGGCTTCGATGCTACCCAAAATCTGAGTTCATTCTTCATCTGTGACACAGATTCTGGGTGACGTTAATCTCCCCATGAGCATCCGCTGGCCTTTTATCCCTCCTGCATTTAATGCAAGTCTTGGGGAACAGGGACTTTTCCCAAAGTATTTGTGCTTGTATGTGTGTAATTGCAAACACAGAGCATCCAGCATAATACATCCCTAGTCTTGGCTAGGGCCTCAAGCTGTTATTGAAGCATAGAAAAAGAGGGAAAATGACAAATGCTTGGCTAAACAGCCAAATGAATGGAGGGAAAGAGATCCATGACTAAACATGACGGGCTGCAATAATGGGATTGGTTCAGTTATGAAAAAGAGGACTGAAAGGAAGTACCATTCTCTACACTCCGACTAGGACAAAAAGATTTCATTCAGTCTTTAGGAAAAAAAATAAAAAAGGAAGAATGGCAAAAAAAATAATTAGTTCCTGTGGAAGTGACACTTGGACTGTCCATCACTGACCATTTTTAGCCACAGGTTATCAATTACCTTGAGAAATGGTACAGGTGTCAGTAGCGAATTAAGGCTGTGCACCAACTACCAAGAGTTAACAGCTTATATTTTAATACCTTGTTGCTTCTCAGTGAAATATTGGTCACTCAAATGAAGCTGACTACATACAGGAGGATGGTCAGTGTTCCTTTAATTAGCAGAGCAGGGCCTAGGAGGTATCACAAGTATTCAGAGGAGTTTGTGAAATGTTGAGAAAGGTACTATTAGGTGAAAACTGCTCCATCCTTCATGGCAAGGCAGTGAGCCAGCAAAGTTCCAGCTACTTAATTGCTGGCAAAACCTCACTTTCTCCAAGGAGGGACGTTTTCAGCTACAGCTATTAGTTACAGACACCTCTCAGCCCCAGCTTTAATGAGCAAAGATGCTGCTAACACAGGAAAGGACATATTGAGGGTGCAGAAGGTATCAGCAGGAGTAGAATATTTCTGAAGTTCTCCCCTAG
Source organism: Jacana jacana (assembly GCA_013400555.1). Classification (NCBI taxonomy): domain Eukaryota; kingdom Metazoa; phylum Chordata; class Aves; order Charadriiformes; family Jacanidae; genus Jacana; species Jacana jacana. The sequence continues at coordinate 5,123 of VZTM01021275.1, forward strand.
CCTTAATTTCTCTCAGCTGTATCAGTGAGCTTTGCACACAGATCTTTGGGAAGCCTTGCTTAGTATGGCATGGCTGTACTGAGCAAATCAGCAGATCTGGGGACAGGGGAAAAAAACCCAACAGTGTTATAGCTGATGGCAGGACTAGATAGCCTCGTATCTGAGGGTGCTCCTGGTTATATTCCTAATGCCTTAGGGAAATTTTGTAAGGTACATTAGTATCTATTTTCACTATTAATTTTCAAATAAATACATTTCAGCGATTTTAATGAGGATTCAGTTTTCTTAACCAGCTAGAGAAGCTGAATCAAAGACAGTTCCGATGAGTTCTGGGCCCGCCCTGCTTTGTATCATATGAGACGCTGCGTGGGTTGCAGTGAAGACCATGCCCTTGTGTCAGGCTGCATGTCCCCATGCAGGAGCTGGGATGCTGGTGGGACTGAACCACCGTCCTCTGCCCCTGGCACATGATGGTTCCCATGGCAGCTGTTTCAGAGGGGAACTCAGGGAAATAACCACATCCTCATAGAAATTTTCACTTGATTAAAAAAATATTTTGTCAGAAACAGTAGTTCTAGACAAACTTGGTGTCCAGACATCATGGAATACCGGTCATCCCATTTCTTTATCTTGTTTGCTATTTTAGTTGCATGATGGCAACTAAAGTCTTCAGATAAGGACTCCATTTACTCACCCCACCAGCTCTGGATGAGATTTCAGGTGCAGCATATACCCTTTGCTGGTGTTCGGTTCTGGGCTTCCCAGGTATTCTCCTCAAGCCCAGCCTGTTGTTGCAGAATGAGGAATGAGCACAAGTCAGCTGGGAATATACTCCAGGCCACTGCCATTCTGAACTGAGTTGGGTTGCTCAGAAATTAAAAGTTCTTCCATTTTTTACAATGAAACACATCTGAGGTGAAAACCTCCAACCATCTAAGATGTGTGGGCCAGTTTCTGATGGATGTGATCATGTGGAAGCATCTAGCAGGTTAAGAGATGTCTTATACTTTGTCTCTGGTGAAGTTCTTCTGCCTTCATATTAGTGTTATGGAGAGAAATCCCTGAATCTTTCCATCTGTTCATCCATAATAAATCATGCAAGCATCCAACCCATATTCCTCTACTCATTCATAGAGATGAAATCTCATGCTGTATATACTATAGCATGAGGTTATATAGCCAGCATATTATGAGATTATTTGAAATTTATTTAACCTCCAATTCACTAACCCTACCTAAAACTTAATTATACATGGAACCAAGCATTCCTGTCACTTTCCCCATCACCCAACACACGTAAGACTGCTTTATTTTCTCTCCAAGTTCATTATATTGTAAATAATTTTATCTTCCTCAACCTCCATAGAGACCTTCCCTTCCAATTAATATTTGACATAAACGTTTTATGAGAACTAAATTAGAAGAGGATGCCAAATCATGTTGTAAGTATTACAAACTACTTGCTAAAAAGTTTTTATCCAAAGGTACCAGGTGGGTATGAAGGAACCGTGTAGCTCCCCATTACTGTGAAATGAGACAGATACTGCTCCAAAATGACCCTTTGAAAGGCAGCATGTTTAGTCTAAATTGAAAATCCTTAAAAGCACTGGGGTTGCTAATTGTTCATGGCAAGGCTGCTAAATATGTAAATTTCTAATTAAAATATAAATTAATCCTAACAAACGAATACCTGCTATCTGCAGAATGATGAGCAAAAGTTTTGTGCCACTAATTAATGTTATTGCCTATTAGCTTTATTTACATAAGTACATAATTCATATTGCTTTGCTCTTTCCGATAAGTAGCATTTGATTTTTTTTAAAATTCTTTTTATGGTATTGCTCTAAAATAATTACTGATCTTTTGAACCTCCCTTGTGTATTTTAGGCTTTTTGGGTTGCCTTTTAACATGTTAGTTTGTTAATTGAAGCCATTTTTCCATTATTAACTCTATACTTAATGCCATGGGGTAGGAGGAGAAAGAGTCAGAAAGTGCTTTGAAACATTCCAAAATAAAAAAACCCAAGTCAATACTCATTATATTCAGAGTCTCGATGGGTTAGATAACTATTTACCATTCTCAGCTTTGATTTTTTTATAAGGCAATTGACAAGAATGTAACTGTTGTATTAAAAGATTACAAAGTTCTTTACAGATTAATAAAGCATAATAAATGCACTGGCATTCATCTACTTGGTATGGATACATATAATGACATTGCCTGCACTTCAGGCTGGTTTTCCAAGGGAAAATATGACTTTTTGTCCTGTTGAGTAGATAACGTTACCATATAATAAATAGCCTGCAATGGGCTAGCAACAGCAGTGGTAACAGGAAGGAAAGACAAATGTTATTTATGAATGGGACTGCAACAATTTCAACTGAAATTCAAGAAGGTATTCTGGTCACTAAGAAAGAGAATTCCTTGGCATCAAATATCATGACTTGGGCAGCTTTCTAGCTTATATTTGTTAAGTGCCTTTTCCAATCTCCCCCGAATGCAGCTGATGGATTGATTTCCCCTCTTCAGGTGTGGCTGCCTGGAGAAAGATGTCAACCACCATAAATTCACAGGAAAGGTACTCTACTGACTTGGTTTTGACTTGTGTTCCTCCTGAGAGACCAGCTCAGTCAATACTTGCACTAGATCTTCTTGCTGGAGGGGAGCTGTTTTGGACAACAACTGGGGTAAGTAATCATTTGCCTGAGAAAATCAAGAGATAGAATCCACTCCAGCTTTTCCCCCTGGGATCAATTGCTGTTTGCTATGTGTCAAGCAAATCCTGCCAACTGATTGAAAGCTGCTGCCCTAGCCTGGGATTTGTTCCTCCACTGCTGTGATTCACAGAACCTGGCTTGTTCCAGTGCCCTGTTTACTGACACCACTGACTTCTATAGTGTTACACTGGTGTTTATGGCTGGTCTTTGCTGGATTAATCTTTAATGAGGTTTTTCACTAAAAACAACTGCATGTTTTTCTGGTCAGAATCTTGCAGTAACCCATGAGGAATTAAAATGCAAATTCATGCTGCTTCAATTGAAACATCAAACACTGGTCAAAACGCCAATCAGTTAGTTTGATATCAGCTTAGCCCCAGAAGGGGGTCTACCCAGGATGGGACAAATTGATAACAAACCATTCTATGCTGAAAATTGTCCTCCTCCTTTCAAATTGTGATCATCTATTTAATGGGTAAAGAAATGCAAACAGAACTATTTGAGTTTATTAACAAGTATCCTGCAGGGTGTTATATCACAGTGCCTGCTGAGATCTGCAATTAAAGTAAAAAAGAGTTCATTTCACAACAGGAGTTTGGGGTTTCTTGGTACAGTTTGGTTTGGTGTTTAAGATTGTTTATTGCTTTCACTGTGTATGAACTTTGAGAGTTGCTGTTATTTTAAAATTTGCTCTTTTATTTAAACAAATCTTTGGGATGTGGTGGAGGGTACTAGGGGAGTTCTTGAGGAACTGGCAAGGTCAGGATCACTTCTTTGAGAAGAGTGCAGGTTGTAATAAATAACAAAGAGCACATTCATTTTATCTTCCTCCTTCCTTGTTGCACCACCTACTTATACTGCTTGAAGGTTTACATACCACTGCAATATAAACTCAATGGTGCAGACTGACTTTTCTGTCAGTTACGGGATCTCATGCATATCGGCTATAAATCAGTTGTTTTGAATGTTATGCGGAACTGTACTTTTGCAGCTAAATCCAGTTCACATTCCAGGTGCTCTTGTTCTAGTCCCAGTGATCACACACTGCTGCAGCACTCCTTACCCATCCTAAGCAGCCCCCTCTACTTCTAGTTTTACTGGAGGATTTATGCACAGGTAGCATACCATGGCCTTCCTTTTCTCTTCCAGATGTCCAGACCCTCAGCTACTAAAAATCACTAGAGTTCATCTGACTGTAGTAAAACCATGCCAACTAAAAATATTTGAAGAATGGGTAAATCTAACTCCTTTAAATCTGTTTTCATGGACTGTGCTATTCCATTCTTATTTTCTAACTAGAACTTTATGATTAACTTCTCATAAGATGACCAACAATCTTTTAGCCAAGGAATGTACTGAATACAGTTGTATGGGTTTTAAATACAATTAAAAATGCTGCTAAGCACCATTTGATAATACCGTTTGTTAACGATAACACAGTTTTAGCTTGAGGAAGAGGAGGTTGAAGGGAGACCTCATCACTCCCTACAACTACTTGAAAGGACATTGTAGAGAGGTTGGTGCTGGTCTCTTCTCATGGCTAATTAGAAATAGAATGAAAGGGAATGGCCTCAAGCTGCAGCAGGGTAGGTTTAGGCTGGACATTAGTAAAGAATTCATGCCAGAGAGTGGTCAGTCACTGGAATTGGCTGCCCAGGGAGATGGTTGAGTCGCCATCCCTGAATGTTCAGAGTTGCTTAGATGTGGTGTTGGGGCACGTGGTATAGGGGAGAACTTTGTAGAGAGGAACTGGTGGTTGGATTCGATGATCCCAAGGGTCTTTTCCAACCTGAATGATTCTATAAACATGCAAATGAATGATAAGAAATACCTTTTTGTGTTGTATGTGTTTTTGTGAGACAAGTACCAGACTGCACAGGTCATTGGTCTGCCCAGAATGGCAGTTTCTGCTTAAATAGGATGTTCCCCAAACGATTTAAAAATGTGTAAATCTCAATCCTTCACTAATATGAAGAAATCTCTTGAGCTGAATGAAGCAACTGTTTGAAGGTATTCAGAGACAATATATAACACATCAGAAAGCACAGTTAAAAAACAAAGTCATTTTCACTAGAAATTTCTAGAGACACAAGTTATCTAGAAGTATCCATACTTGATCAAAATATTCCCTTTTGCTGGTTAAAAAGGCACTAAGAGTTAGTTGCCCAGGGAGGTTGTGGATTCTCCTCTGGAGACATTCAAAACTCGCCTGGACGCATTCCTGCGTGATCTGATCTAGGTGTTTCTGCTCCGGCAGGGGGATTGGACTACATGATCTTTCAAGGTCCCTTCCAATCCCTGATATTCTGTGATTCTTTTAAAACATAAAAAAAAATCTTCATCATACTATTCCATGGTAGTTTTACCGCTTATATAGAGCGTTTCACCTGGGGTTCTCGGAATAAAAGTAATTTAAGATTCAGCTGCATTTAAGTATACAATTTTATTGGCCTGAATGTACTGAAAATGCTATGCTGGACTATATTAAATTTGCATAAAAGGAACATTTCTAATTCTAATAGTGCTCAGAGCACAAGATTAGGCTGTGTTTGCAGAGAGGCAAAGGGCTCCTGCTGAAGTTCAAGCAGGGCTATGCTTCTCCTGGTATTTGAGGATTTGATGTTACTGAGCTGTTCTGTGCTTTGTTGGGAAGATAAACTTAGTTCTTTACACATTTCCATTCCCCAAAATATCTGCCTGCAGCATAGATATCTTTTAATGTATTTTTTTTTATTAAAAAGCAATATTGTTAATACATTATTAATGACACATTCACAAAAAAAAATAAGTTTTAGAATTTTAAAGATAGGTTTTACAATTTTGCAGTGCATGTGTCTAAACTTGAGCTGGTTGCTTACACTGTACTTGCACACAGTGGGGGAAAATGAGTACTTCTAGGCACAACTCATCACAGGTGCTTATGGTGGTGTGCTCCACTGCCACACTGACCTTTTATTTCCCATAACCCTGCCCAAGCAATAACCACCTGTAGTGGTCCAATCTAGCTGTGGTGACCCCATCTGAGGAGATGGATAACAGCACAATAATAATGGGATAACTTGAGCTATGCTGTACTATGGTCAATATGCAACTATGAGTATAAGTCAATCATCTTACCCTCAGAAACAGTTAACAGCCCACAAGCCCTTTGAGCTCTCCTGCATGGCAATGGGCTGCATGTCAAGATCCCCTCTTGAGTAAGGACATCTCTCAAGGTTACTTCTCGAGATTCATAGATTCCTTCCCACAACAGATCCTTGGTAATTGACTAATTGCATGATAAATTTTGAAATCTTAGGTGAGAGAAAGGATTTATTTTGCATATATAATTCTTTAGACATAAAGTGTTAACCAAGTTTGGGATTAGCACTGGATCTAACCACACTCAGATTCCTCCCTGAGAAGCAGTTTAGGAAGGAAGGGTATTCTTTCTGAACTGCAGGACTCAACAGGATGGTTTCCCTGACAGCTCTGTCTGACCCTGTCCTCCATCCAGTAAATAACAAGATTTGACGGCAAGGTGCACTTGGTTAAAACAATGACACATTTTTGTTAATGCATGGAATCACAGAATAGTGAGAGTTGAAAAGGACCCACCATGGTCAGGGACTCTTCCCATTAGACCAGTGCTCAAAGCACCATACAGCCTGGTCTTAGAACATTTCCAGGGGTAGGGCAGCCACAACTTCTCTGGGCAACCTGACTCAGTGTCTCACCACCCTCAGAGTAGAACATTTCTTCCTGAGATCTAATCTAAATCTCCCCACTTCCAGTTTGAAGTATTTTATGTCAATAAATGTATTGCTGCTTCTCTCTACAAGTGAAGTGCATCACTCCATCCATGACAGTGTTTTAGAAAATAGCCTTAGGGTGTCTGTCTCCTACACAACAAAAAAGAATAATGTGAAGTTGCCCTGCAGTTTGCCCAGACACGTGAACTCTCTCCTCTGCTTGTAAGGCATGGGTGGAGTCCCTTCAGTATCCTCCTGCTGCTGGCAGAGATGCAGCACTTTTAGGCATGGATGTGAATTCAGTGCCATGTGTAATGACGTAGGAAAAAGGGTGGGGGACGGATGCAGCAGAGCTTGCTCATTCAATCACAACTGTTTGATATGACATTTGGAAGGCAGCAACAGGCAGCACTTAACATTTATCAGGAACTGCCTCTTTGCACTCCTGGGGCATTAAGTGTTCATTGCTGTCTGTGTAGGAGGGTAGTGTGTGGAAAGTGCAATTTGCAGCAAGTATTTACTGTTTCTAAAGGTTTGTCGAATGCCAAGAGGTTCTTCCTGCTTTGTTCTTGGAGAGTTTTTTTCACTAGCAAAGAGAAAGATAAAAAAAATATATGTAGAATGAAATGTGGAGCTGGAGAATCCTTTATTTAAATTACGATGCTGTTTTAATCTGGTTTACCGGAAAACACATGAACACCTTTGGGGTCTGATGCTTTTTTCTGAGACATTTTGCACTGAAAACTCCCCTGTTTGACAGCTATTTATACATAAGACTTTCTTTGTCTTCTGTCTGCCAGTAAGACTGAAGGCTTATACAGAACTTTGCTGCTCCATGTGAATAAAGACAGCAGAACCTCAGCTTGTAGCTTCATTTCTTTTTGCAATTGTCTTTTTCTGGAGGTATCCTCTGCATGTTCCAGACTTGATCTTGGGAACAGATGTGGGTGAGAGAGTTAAACCCTTGGACTCTTAGTGTTTCCTGGTGGGCTGTGACTATGAGCCTGCTTATCCCAGCAGATGCGTAGCCTGCTCATTATGGCACTGTGCATCATGGTATAAATCATGCATAGCTGCTATAAATTTCTACACCCCATACTTCTACACCACTTCAACTACAACCTCTGAAATTAAGCATTTCTACATTTTTCTTTTGGTTGTTTTAAAAGCTGGAATGCTCAATCCATGAGAAACGCTAAAAGAACATGGATGAGGCTGAAAAATCCCCTGTTGGCCCCTGTGAATATGCTCAAACCCAACTTCCCTGAGGATTTAGCCTTTTGGCATTTTGTGAAATAACCGACAAAAGAGATTTATCAGACTTTTATCTGAGGTTGCAGATAAGCACAAAGAAATGCTCTGTCTCTGGCTTCAGTTGCATCAGTCCACCTCAGGGTGTGCAGTTCTAAGTTAATAGCAAAGCTGCTCTGAAAAAATAATGCCAAAAGATGTCATTAAGCTCTTTCTCCAAAGGGATGGCACGTTCTGGCCTGTTCTCATACAAGCAATGAAAAACATGGTCAGGTGCAGAGACAGCTAGAGGGAGAAAGGAAGAACCAAGGCCTCTCTGGTCTCTGCTAGCAAAGCCACTGTGGATGCAGCCACGGATCCGATTCCCTTCACTGCTGCAGTGGGACTGCTGACTCGCATGCAGGTTGTCGTGTCCCAGGATCCTCAGGTCCATGTCAGCAAAGCTTCTTCCCGAAACACCATTTTCTATGTTTTCTTGCATAAAATGTCAAAATTCTGTCGGTATATTAGTAAACATATTTAAAGTTTCTGGCCCAAAATAGTGACTCAAAGTATCTGCCGAGTCTTATTCCCTTTTCAGCTCTGGATAGACAATTGGTACTTGAATGATTCTTCAGCCTTCATGTCTAACCTTCTGTTTATAAATGTAAGCGAACAAATGACCCAGTTTCCAGAAAATCTGGGCAGCAACAATTTATTTCTCTGGAAACTAAAAACTCCACTCAACTTACTGGTGTCACTGAATGTGTGGCCTCAAACAGCTCTTGAGCAGGTAACACCCAACTCCTTACTGAACCTACTGTGCTGTTGGATGTATTATTTACTGACTGTGTAACACTTAAGGTTCTTCAGATGTAAAGTGCAATAGTACTTCGGCAGAGTTCAGTGAAAAATGGAAACAATTCTGTGGGAGGCTGTCACAGAACATTTTCTTACTTTTTGTTGAAGTTTCAAATTTCCTTGATAGCCTCTGGTTTACTTTCCAAAGATGCCTGATTTTAGTTTGGGTATATTGTGGAGGAATAGTTGAATTGGTTAAATGTAACATTTCTTGCGTGTGAAATTTTTTAAAACATGAAGTGTTAGATGGTCCTGACCTGAACTAAGCATCAATAGATAAATGGTTTTGATGGTTCCCTGCAATCTACCTGGCTGTCATGGGAGACAACAAACACTCTGCCCAAAACCAGACTAGATGTTCCTCATGCCTGACCCTTCCTCCTACCCCAGCTGGCTAGTAGGTAGTGGTGCCTCACGGATGAACTCTTTCATGGATTCCTTATACCCTCTTCCATGATTGTCTGGACAACTTGGGTGCCAGTACATTATCATTGTTGCCATTTCCTGTAAGTCTTTCTAATGTTCCAGTGGGGTGCATTTCTTACACCCTGGTACTCCTGAAGATTCATGCTGAAAGAACTGGATTCCTCTACAGGGGGAGTCATTAGAAGGCAAGCATCCTTCAAGTCTCTCTCCATTACAATACTCAAGACCTTTCAGGGCAGAAAAATGGTGGTATTTTACTTGTGTCTGAATGAATGTGTCTGTTGTAAGCTGGGGAATAATCAGCTCTGTGAGCTGTGCTTCAAATTAAAATCCTTATGCTACAGAAGAGGACAGTTATTTTTTTTCCCCCACCCACTTTGGTTTATCTGTGAAGAGGTTTAATATTTTTTACTCTGCCAAAACAAATTACTTTCTGTGGTTTAATTATCTTTTTTTTTTTTTCCCTTTACAGCCTGGGCAAGTAGAAAAAAAAAATGTAAAAAAAATCAATGCCAACTGAAAGATGGATACATCCTCTATTGAGTAAACAAAGCTACTGTGTATTGGCACAAAGTTCCCTGCACTGGATTCTTCATTGGACTCAAGTTGCCAGCTCCAATAAATCAGTATGCTGGACTTCTACTTAGTCAGTGTTTCTAGACAGCAGCTAGAGAGCATCATATGTTAAAGTGCAATGAATCGTATCAGTAAGTAAGTCTACTCCCAGCTTGTGTTAGAATCTATCAATATAACAAAGTGGCTGTCATCCTGATGTACAGATAGACAAGGCACTCACCTGATCAATGGGTGCGTCCTTCCCTCCCCAGTGAAAATACCCTGAGCTCTCTGAAGGGGAAAGTATCCCTCATTTTCTTCTTCCGTGTAGCCTGTGTTTGAGGCACGTACACCAAGAGAAGATAAGGTTCTAGGGAGGAGGAGCAGAGGATTTTAGAGATATTTTGCTTGTGATGACAAAACAGTGTCTCCACCTAAACAAGAGGTTTTAACCATATGGATCTCTGAGGCTTGGAAGTCCCCTTCCTACACTGACAGAGCAGGCTCTGTTTTTACTCATTACTATTTCTGATTGTGATTTGGGTCAGAGGAATAGTCCAGATAAATGTGCAATTTAGCCTATTCTGCTTTTTTTGGGGGGGTGGAATTTTTACCTTAAGTCTAGCATAAATTAGGTGAATTACATGTGGTGAGGCCAAATGACAGGGATAACTGTATAAAGTAGTTGTGCTTCTTGTAGACTACTATATTAAGCAGGATTATTAGGCAAGATGAGCCCTCCATGTCCAGAAGAACACCTTTATTTGTACAGACAAATTAGGCAAGAGTTTGAGTGGGAACAATAGCCAAGAGAAGGTCACTAACCAGCTTCATTGCTCAATATAAGCTCGAGTCCAGTACAGAACTGCTCACTGATGGACTGGTCCTTTAGCCATTATGCCATGCGACTTTTTCCATCAGCATTAGAGAACTGGCTGGAAAATTTCCATCAACCCTTTTTTTCCTCCCCCAGATGTCTTTGATCAACTGGTGTTTCAAATGTGCTAGGTGAAGCTGGTAAAGTCAATCAGGAGTCAAATGCTAATGGGATTATAGAAATTTGTGCAGATAATTTTTGGCACCTGCATCCTAGAAGCTGGTCATTGGGTGGGGAGTAGTATTTCTTTTTGGTTTCACATTCAAAGTGGATGACTTCTCACTGTAACTGGCAGCTTCCCTGTGGTCTGTTATTCTAGTGCATATTCCTTTGGAACTTGTCAATCGCAGCAAAGCTCTGCAGTTGTTTTGATGTAGGATTGGTTATCTCCTGCTTAATCAAATTGTGCTCCTTTTTCCTCAGGCTCTGTGCAGGGAGCAGATGGCACTTCTGTGTTACGCCACAAAAATGTTTGGAGGAGAAGCTTGGCAAGAGACATGGTAAAGTGCTGCTGCAGATGGCCCAGTTGAGTATTGCCACAGGAGATGCTCAAATACAGTTTGCTATGGTTGTTTTCTCAGGGCTTTGTTGGCATAACCAGCAGGTACCATGCTGGCTGCAGGCTGACGCCCAGAGACATAGCCAGCTTTTCTTGATAATAACTTCCTCAGCAGCAGTAAAACTGGCTCATTTCAGAATACACCAATTGCGTTATGCAAGGATGCACCTGAAGGACAGGATGACTTGGAGAGTGAATAATACTCTTGTGCATGAAGCAGAACAGGTTGAGGTGCTGACTGTCCTTTTGCTTAAGAAAACTGAAGCACAAAACTGTCTGGAAGACTCCTTTGATAATTTCAACACTCATGACTTGGTTTGGGAGAGCTCACATACCCACTTGGTCAGGAAAAACTAGGATAAGGCATAGAACTCTCATAGCCTGCATCTTGTATTTGAAGGGAAGTCATATTTGAAGACAAAGTTTTAAGGGTACTTCTTGGTGCCAAATGCACTCTTAAAGAGTGCCAAATTACTTGATCTCCTTCAGAAGATTGCTCCAAAATTGGTTCTGATAAATAAGGGTGCTTTATGCTGAATGACCTTCTTTTCCCCAGAGGATCACAGCTGCTGCTTGAATTCTGCACAGAACTTAATTTCTGATATCTCCAGGACATATGTCTTTAAATTGCTTGAAAATCAGAACACAGGCCTTGCACTGGCACCAGAAGTCAGTGAAAAGCCAATTGCAAGACAAACACAGGCTGAGCCATGAAGCATTGCGCCATTGCAATATGTACCAGATGGAGTCTTTTCATCATATTCACATTCAACTTCAGATGTGGTAAACCTGGGTGTTCCAGCCTGAATCTTATAAACACATGATCCACTGCGGCCAAAGCCTTGTTTGGTTGGATGGGAAACAATCTATTAGAAAGCTAAAAGCAAAAGGCATTTGAGAAGCTAATACTTGAGGAATTGTCCCAGCCTTGAGTGGTCAAATAAGACCTTTCAGCTTTTCTGTAGCCTGACGAAGGAGGATTGGATGCCTCAGAAGAAGACAAAGATGACTTTGCATCAATTCTTAAAAATTTGTCTTATTCCGTGGGGTCTTTTACCTGCCAATACGCACACACAGAGGTATTATCTATTTATTTCATTTCTGCAGAGATGGGTGCTAGATAGTAATCCACAAAGCTAGCACACTGGCCTATAAACTCTAAGGAATAATTATATGGTTCAAAATGCAGAAATACACACCCATAATTATAATTATTGGTTAGTACCTTATCTTAATTTCTATTGGTTAGTACAGTCTCTTGCTTTCATTTAAAGTAAGAAGGTCCTTTAATTGATGTGCATGTGCTCCAGTACCAGGATGGGAGTGGTCCAATTTGGTCTCCAATTGAGTTGGTGGCTGTGATCTCCCACTGTCGCCTTTACCTTTCCCCCAGTTACTGCACATTTTTGTTGACTTCATGCCTCATCCAGCATCTCTCTGGTTTTCAGCTGGCTTTGGTGCCTCCTGTTGTGAGAAGTTCCTTATTATCAGCCTTCTGTTCTTTTTCAAGTGTATATTCATTAGCAAAGCATTTATTGTTTATACCAAGCGTCTGGCTTCACAGGGCCTTGTGACCTTTCTGCAGCTCTTTAATTCTTGCCTAGTGAGATTCTACCTTCTAAAACTTATTTTACCTTTTAAAAGTATATACTACCTTCTTAAAGGACATCAAAACCACCTCCAGTCAGAGGATCCAGCCCATGAACACTACCCCCCACTGACTTTCAGATATGTAGCTGTAGTAGACCTCAGTGGACTGCATCAGCTGTTGGCTCAGAGAAACAAGTTCCCCAGTGATAGTGTTGATTATCCCACCCCAGTCCCTTGCTCCCACTTTACAGAAGGCTTTTCCCTAGCTGGTCTCAGGGGAAACTTCTTGACAGCTACTCTGCTAGATCTAGCAGTTATTCTGCCAGTCCAGTGTTGTGATAAGCCATGTTCTGAGATTTGACATATGCAGGTCTAACTACTGCTGGGACGACTTTTTCACAAGATTTCCATGGGTCTGTTGCTCTGTACATCCATCCAGAAAGGTGGCTGTGCCACTTTCAAAAGCTGTTTCCTGGTTTTGTCAGTTGACACAAGATAAACTGTTTTGTTTGATGAATTTAATTAATTTTCTATTTTATTTCTGCTCATAAAGGCACTCTCATTTTTTATTTTTATGAAAAAATCTATATCCAGAAAAATTCTATGAAGGTTTCACACTAGCAGATTTCATATGCATCTGCTTCTGGATGCTCACCAAAACTGCATGACTGGTCAACTTAGCCAAATAGTGGTGTTTTTTTTTTTTTTT
>VZTM01021279.1:569-54643 GCA_013400555.1 Jacana jacana
TCCTAAATTAAGCTAATCTTACTTTAAAAAGTGAGATCATCTGGTTTTATGGAGCACTAGCTACATGGAATGAAGAGCTACACAAGTAGAGGTTAAGGCACACAGGGGCGAGTGAGCTTTTTTCAGCTGACTTCAAGGACTCCTTGTGTGCCACAAAATGCTTAAGAGCCTTTGATGAATTGCTTGACTGCAGAGAAAGAAGTTTGTTATAATAAAAATATTACGTTATACCTGTAATACTTTCTTCATCTGCAGTAATTTAAGCAGACTTCCTGGAACTCATGGTCCTAAGGTGTTTTTCTTTAAAGGTGGAGATTTCCTTCATCTTCCTGAATGACTGTTATCTTCGTGAAAGACTAAGCCAGGACTATTTTGGTTAATAGTCCTGTATTCTGAAGAACAATCTAGGAAGATACAATGCCAGGTTGTGAACTGTGCTGAGCTTACTGCCGAAGGGCAGTGGTGCCCTGACCTCTGATAAATTTTATTGTTGCTTTTCTGTGCTCCCTTTGAGAAACAAACACTATCAGCTCTGAGACTGGTTGATGCAAGATGGTTTATTTTTCCTTGTAGACTTGTGAATACTGGGTCTTTTTTAATAAAAGCTTTAAATAGATACTGACACCTGTATTTTTATTACGTGACCTTTTAGTGATGTGTTACTGCCCTTGGTGGTTGATGAGATTTACATGTGTGTGTGTTGTCTTTTTTAAGCAAGCATGACTTCTGCTTTCCCCTGAGAAATACATAGAGTTCCTGGGGAAGTGTAGATTTGAGAATCTGAAGGCAAAGTTTCCCCACTGATGGGATGATACATTTGTTTTTCTTGGGAAGGAATTAAATTCTTGTTCTTCTGTTGTTAATTTCCTTCAGCTACCTGCTTCTCCTAATTCTGGCATATGGTGGTTGTAGATAAGTCCTCTGCTGTTGCCCGTGGATCAGCATTCCGTGTGTGACATGACAGACAGTGACTGTGAACTTAATGTCTTGTTGAAACTTTATTTTCAGTTCCTGAATTCTCTCTATTCTCTAGCATCTTGCTGAAGTACTGCAGTGGACTTCTACAAATGATGTAACTTCCCACATCAGCTCAATTCCAAATGCCTTATGCCTGCCTTTCCGAGGGGTTTCAGCCCATTGATTTCCTGTACCTTGCATTTTCATTTGTGGATGTGCAGCATAAGAACTGTCTGGCTTTTGTTTCTTTATCCCCCAATAAATTTCTGGTAGCACAGAGCTGCCTTCTTGCTGTTGCCAGCCCTTTTTAATCTCGCTGCTGTGTTTGGGCTTCAGACTTTCAATGCATACTTCATAGGTTCAGGTCAGTCATCAAGAGGAAGATGGATTTTTTGAATTCTGAAATGCAGTTTCTTTTTGGCAGTGAAAATCTGGTTTGATCATTGTGGGAGGGATGTGGCCAACATCTACAGCACCAAATGGGCTGCCTGCCAGGGCTAGGGAAGGACTGCTAGAGCACATGCTGCTGGACTGTTTGCAATATTTGTGAGAGTCCTGTTTGCAATGAATTTGGAATGGCTTGAGCAGTAAGCTGCATATACTTGTGACTGTCTTTATCCCCCTTCAAAGATTCCATGGACATCTGAACTGAACTCCACAAGCCTAAGAAGCTGTTGGTACAGGCTTTCCTGACTGTTTTTTTCTAAATCCTGAGTTTATGGGATGGGTTCTGCTTCTGGACTGCAGCAGTCTGATTAAATTCTGTGAGTGGATGTGCACACTCGCCTGGAGATGTTTATGGAAGGGTTAGTATCTATGGTAGTTCTACGCAGTATTTTATCAATCTTATCTGGGCAAATTTCTGTGGGACGTGTAACTTAGGAAGAATATAAATGGTGCTGCCCATCTATTATTTCTACTGTTTGTGTGGGGTACCCTCAAGCATGGGGAGCTCCCAGAGCTGCTGTTGCTTTTGGGTGGTTCTGTTCCTTTTTGTTGGGTCTGGAGTTTGTGGGGTTTTTGCTGTGGATTTTTTTTTTTCCTTCTCCTTTTGACATGTGTTTCCTTCAGGCATTATTGCTGGATGCTTCAGTAAGCTTTCTCATAAAAAAAAATGGTTAATATTCCATTGTGTATCTTGCCATTGTAGGTGCTCTCTTTTATTTCTCTTGTTGTGCAGGTGATCAAGTAGAGGCAGAGCTGTTCAAATGAGCTGCATCCGAGTAAGGTGCAAACCTCTATTCCTAATATGTTCCTGCTGTGTTATGTTGGATGGGACAGATGTGTGGTGATGTGAATGGGGAACCAGAAAGCCCTCAACTTGAGCGTACACAGCATGCTTTCATGCAGAGCTCTTTAAAAGGAAATGTTTAAAGCACATAAATAACCTCAAAATATTTAAACTTCCTATGCATATGAATCAGGAAATACCTGTTTCAAACATTCAGTCATGGAGTAGCTGCCCAAGTGACCCTGCCATGCTCCAGATCTCATGCTCTTCTCCAAGTATGTATGCAGATGGTTTTGCACATTTGAGATTTTGGTTTTTTTTGTAAATACTGGTCACTAAGAACAGTATTTGTGCCATAAAGTTAGTACTTATAAACAAGCTTTTTATTCTCTGGGAAGTTTTGTAACAGCAACAGTAGTGAACTCGTCATCCTGAACCTTCCAAGAAGTCCGTCTTTGAGGTGGTCCCAGAGCAAGCCAACAGGAATGGCTTTGTTTGTCATTATCCGTGAGAAACTGTGCTGAAACCAGCTGATATGGCCCTGCTCAGCAGCTGTCAGAAGTGGTGGATTTCAGCTGTTGCCAACCTCTGCTGAATTTGAATGAACAGATTGGAAATCCAGGCTGCTCTGTCTCATGGCCAAGCATCATCTGCTGAATGTTAGAGGAAGAAATAGCAGCAGCATTGGCTGAGTGGGTGGCTTAATCTGGATACCCTGCTTGAGCTTGTGCATGCTCTCAGATGAGGAGAAAGCAAATGCACTTCTGCCCAGAGTTCCAGTGAAGGTGATCTGGAATGTCTGAAGCAAAAGGTTTGGATTTTGCTTTATTTAAATGAGAAAAGAATGTTTGTGAAAACACTAAACTCAAAGTAGTTCTGTTTAGTCTGGGTTTTGGCTTGTGTCAATGTATGTAAAATGAGATAGCAGAAGCAGTTACCATGTCCTAGCCATCTGGTCTGCCCTTCTGACAGAAGCTGCCACTGCTGTTGCAGAGATGACTTGAAAAACTTTTTTTCGTATTTAATTTTGGGTTGTGTTTGGGTGTTTGCTTTTTGTTTGTTTATTTTTTTAAGGAACTCTCCAAGTTCCTTAACTTTGCATATTATGAAGAGGTTTTGAACAGGTAGGACCCAGTTTCTTGGCTTTTCCTAAGCTTGCTTTCTGCTGCCGTGTCTCTGCTTCTCCTTAGGCATATACCATAGCTGCTTTTCTGCTTTTTTTTGGTTTTAATTTTTATTCTGATGCTTGAGTGGATGTGGTCAGTCAGTGTCCCAGCTAGATCATTTCTTGTATATTTGCTGACTTATATATTTGCTATCAGCCTGATAACTTCTCTTACTCTTGTAGTATTTCCTAGGTCTTCCTAGCAGCTCCTGAGTAACTGCTGCTCCCAGTTGGTGTGAATGAAGGGGTGCACATTGTGGGCAGCAATGGGTCTGCGGTTGCCTGTAGCTCAAATATGGGTTTGGAAGCAATTAGCACTTTCTAAGAACAACTACTCAAGTTATATCTCCATTACGGTACTTGCTGAGGTCCTTACCAGGTTCTTACATGTTAAGTTTTGTACAGACAGTTGAAGCTTGTTCCTATCCCATAGTGCCCACAGTGTTTAAAGAACATGTGATGGGGTTTGACATTGTGGGAGGGAAGAAATTCAAAGGTCCTTGTTGCTCTGAGCACCAGGTTAGCTATTTTATTGCACAGAGAAGGGAAGATTTCCGAGCCAGACCTTTGCCACAGTGACAGTGGATGTGCTGTAGGTGTGGTGTTCAGGTGTGACCATACTGACAGTGTGTTCACATTTTTAATTGCCTTATGTTAGGCGAACTGTCCCTTCTTGGCTAGTGAACTCACTGAAACCTTTGGCTCCTGCTGCTGTTGTGATCTGCATCTGAAGATGCTTTGGAGAATCACTGTGACCTTTGCTGAAATACAGACACTAAAGTCAAAGCCTCTCTTCAAAGTGCATTTAGTGTGATACTCCTGGCAACAAACAGAAGGGACTGCTACCCTTTAGCCAAGGGGGTGATGTGATGGACCCCACCAAGGAAACGGTAGCGAGGTGTTAATTGCCCTTCAAATAGCTTTTTGAAGTCCAGTCAGAATACTTTAAAAACTTGTTACCTAAAGAATGGCTGAAGACAACTCCTTTACCTATGTTTTGGTATCTTCCTTGGTTATTCACGGTAATTTATCTTTACAACTAAAATCAGTAGATAACATCTTTTGCAAAAAGTAGGTTTCAGCTTTATTTAGTCACAGGAGATGGTGACAACTTGCCCCTCAGTCCCTCATAAAAATGTTTGCTGTGCTCTTCACCAAATTCGTCCTCACTACAGTTTGCACTCTAGGGGAATTATTATGCTTTTTTGTTGTTGTTGTTGTTGTGCAGGTGAGTTTTATGGCTCTTTTCCAGGGCCCATACTCAGTGAAGGGGAACAAATTTGCAGGAACGTGCTTTCTCGGCAAAAGGCAAGACTTGTTGTGGTGTCTGTCCTCTCCGTCCATGGCAGGCCTGGCAAGAGGGCCGGCTTTGGGCAGTCTGAGCTCCAAACCAAGCCTGACTCTGTTAGTTTGACCATAAAGTAAGTAGAGAAGGGAGTTCTCACTCACCAGTGGCCTCCAGATCTCCTAAAGCAAACTCTTAACTCTGTAAGAGTTGGCAGTCATCTGCCTGGTATGTTTGAATGAAGAGGTGAATGCTGTGGATAATGTGAAAGGGCAGTAAACAGACTGCAAAAAGCCCACAGATGATCGGAATGGTGTAATTACAGCTTGGCTTTTGACTCATTCTACCAATTTCTTTATAATCTGCTTTGTCTCACTTATTTTGTAGTATTTTGATCCTTTGAAAACCTGCTGTGAGAGATAAGGATATGATATCAGGAAATGAGTGCCTGGGGTCGCTGGGGGGCTGCTTACCCTCTGAAGGTAGGGGAGATGGATCTGGACTGGTGGATGAAATCAGGAGGGAAGTGAGAAGTGTGATCTATCTCAACGAATGGCCCTGCTTTCTGGGTTCTCTGTCACTAGAGGTCAGTACTGCAACATTACTATACAAGAAAGGGGTTCTGTGTTGGGACAAAAGTCTGATTTCAGGACTGCACATGCTAATATTTGTTTCTGCCATGTATTTACTTGACTCTGGAAGTTGGTTGCCAAGGACAATTTTATTTAATTTTTAATTTTCACCGGGAAGAGGTCACTTTTATTTCTTCTCATGCAAATAAAACATGGTAGGGTAATAAAGTGACCAAACTTGCTATTTTTCTAAAACTGAGTCACGGAATGCTTGAGGTTGGAAGGGACCTCTGGAGATCACCTAGTCCTGCTCAAGCAATCATAAAGTTTTATGTCTCTTTTTCTGAAATACTGGCCCGTTGTGTCCCCTGCCAGCTGCCCGAGGCCACTGTGTGGTGCTGCTCAGACTCCCCCACTTCCCATGTCACTGACAAAGATGTTAAACAGCGTGAATGCAGCAACCCTGAACTGGAGCTGTTGACTGGCAGCATTGGCATCCTCCGCAAAAATCCTTTTGACCCCAATTGGATGTGTTTTGTGAAGCCTGAAGTTGCTTAAAGTGGGTGTAGGTTTAAATTCTAGCTGGAGTGATCTCTGCTGTCATCCATTGTATATACGAAGCCAAGTTATTTAAAACAACTCTCTCTCTTTCAAGAAAAAATAAAAAATCCAACCCTCTGGACTGGATGGAAAAGGAGTGATCAAAAGAATCCTCAGATTTTACAGTATAAGACCTAAATTGTGTCCTTCATAGAAAAGTGTTACACGTGCTTGGTGGTTTCATATGTAGCTCTGTGTGTGTGTGTGTGTGTGTGTGTGTGTGTGTGTGTGTGTTCAGACTCAGGGAGGACTGCTGACCCCTTTAATGATCAGGGCTTGGTGTTGCCATCACAAAACCCTCCTGTTTTCTGTAATTCCCCTTCTCTCGGGAGCTCTCTTAGTGTACAGCCTTGGTCTAGGTTGTAGTTACAAGTAGTTATGTCCCCAAACACCTCAATTCCCTTCAATTAAATTTGTTTCTGAGCTGGGTAAATTCTTACTCTTCTCTGTTTCCTTAGAAGTGATTCAGTCCGTGTTGCTCAGGCTACTGGCCTGGGTATAGATTGTTTTGGAGACTGGTGCAGTCTTGTTCAGTGTGTTACTGAGTGGTTTTGGGGTGCAGCTTTTTCTGATCCAGCTGGAAAGATGCTACTGGAGATATTTCAGCTGGGTCCTCTAACTGGACCTAACCTTTGGAGGAAGTTCTACACATCTGTCCTAAGGTGTCTGTAGAATTGGGGCTAAAAACTCTTTGTTCTGCAAGAAAAAGGTGGGGCCTTCCAGCAAACAGAAGGAAGGAAATTATTCCTGTTCTGTTTCCTCTGAACAAGCAAATTTTACTATTTCTGGTATCTTTATAGAGCATCTGCAGATCTGCAAACATTAGGCTGTTCTTCAAATTATTAAAATCTATGTTACTATAGTATCTTAATTAATTGACTTCTTTACGTGTTTACAAAGCTCTGTCTGTAGATATAAACCAGCTGTTAATGTCAGTAATTCAGAAATAGTGGAGTTGCCATCTTGCATTTCTCTTGTCAGCTGAAATGATGATTGAACATAACTGGCCACTTCAAATTAAGGTAAGTGAAATAGCTGCCTTACAGCAGCTGGGGTAAATTGGCTTGCTTACAGCTGTTGCAAATTGATGAAAAAAATCTCAGATGTCACTTAAATACTTATTGGAAATTGGTTAACCTACTTAATACTAAAGACTTTTCAAAATTCTACTTTGTTCATGAGCCAGTGAAAGCCTTACAGGTGATTGTTACGTTTTTTAAATTTAATTTAGATTATTTTATATTTTTAGATATATTTTTGGGAGTTTATTTTATAACATAGTAGTGGGAACAAGTCAGCTTAAATCTGTTGGGGAATTGTCTCTTAAAATGCAGTGTTCCCCATTGGCCTCTTCTGTGATGGATGGTTTAGCGTGGCTGTTGGGCCATCTCTTCCAGTCGGTATTTCTGAATAAATCAATCCTGCTAACCTGAGTTTAAAACCATTTCTTCTTGGCTTTCCCCTTGCTCTAATGGGAGATGACTGACTTGGGGTGACCCTCCTTAGCTATTCTGCATTTCAGACCTGCCTTGAGTATGGGTTTGAGCAAAATCTCACTTGTGATAATTAAGCTATCAGAGACTACATTGCTTATCAGAAGAGCTCCCAAAAGCAGATTTTCCCAATCTTTGTATATATAATTCACTTAAAATAGTTTTTAGTGAGACTAGAGGTGATATCCCAGTGTATGAAATCTGTCAGAGATGATTGATACACATATGAGAAGCTGAGTGTAAATTGAACAGAAGATATGGCATTGCCAAGCTTCATTTAAATACAAGAGCCATGCATTTAGATTGATTTATTTTTATGCCAATAGGTTCTGAAGTAAATATAGTGATATATAATGTATTGGCTATAATGTCAACATTATTTTAAAGCTGACTTGAGGAAAAATATCTCATTGTTATTGCTGAAATATAATGCTTTGTTCTGCTGAAGGGAAAGCCTATGATCAAATAACCTCTTTCTTAAGACCCTTTGTAATGGCTCTTAAAATGAGTGAGTAACAGCAGAGGTGACCTGTCTCGGGGCACTCTGTCCTGAAATTGTATTGGGACTTTCAGGGCAACAGCAGACTATGAGTAGGAGATGCACATATAATGGTTGTACCTGGCCCCATGGCTCATGCCTTATCTCTGTTTTTGAATTATCCTAAGCTTGCATCCCCACTGCACAGCAGATTGGCGTTCTAGAATCATAGAATGGTTAGAGTTGGAAGGGACTTTAAAGATCATCTGGCTGCAGCCTCCTTGGAGGTCTTGCTGTAGCACATGAGCCGTAATGGCAGAGAGATATTGAGTTAGCTGAAGGCTTTTTTCTGTTTGGTATATTGTTTCTTAGCTTGCATTTTAGACTGCTTAAGTTATGCCAAACTATATCGGTTTAACTCAAGCCTACCTTTGCAAATTTTAGAGGCTTTCATCCCTTTTTATCCTTAGCATCTTTCTAGTAATTTATACTAAATGTGTATAATGTGTGAAAGTGGTTGTGCCTCATTGCTTGGTGATGTAGCTAAGAGGTAAAGCACTGTCTGCAGTTTTGTTTGGAGCCTGCTGTTGATGTACCACTTTGGAAAAGCCCCTTGGGTGGGTAATGCTGAGTTTCTTGACTTAGGTGGTCTTCAGGTGCAGATGTGCTGAGCACCTGCAGCTCCGGGGACAGCCAGCAAAAGCTCCACTTGGTTATCACCTCTGTGAATCACTGCTTAGGTAACTTCACCGCCCACAACCCAATCTACGTTGTTTTTAGGTTGGCTTCAGCCCACCAGCGGGGAAGGGCAGTGGTCAGGATCAGGGCTCAGCAGAGGACTGGTGGCTCCCTGGATACACAGAAAACCCTTACAGCGGGGCTAGGGTACTACAGGCTACCCAGGAGAGTGAGGATGCCCAGGAGTGATGCTTCCACCTGGGACTGGTTCTGCCTTAACCACTGTATAATGCATTAATAGTTTTGTATGTGCATCATAGCATATGACCATATTGGCATTCTGGTCACTTCTATAATTCTACACCTATATATTTTGGTACATCAACAATAGTGACTTTTCTATTCACATACAGATTGCTTTAAAAGTGTCAGAGAGTGCTATATGCAGATGTAGGTGTTTCCCCCTTTGTAGGAAACTATTTTTTCTCGCTTTCTCATTTTCCCTGCATTTTTTTACTTTCACGTTGTACAGGCTGCTGATATAAAGGGTTTATTCATGAGGTTAACCTAATTACTGTCTTCAGAAACAAAGCCTGTTTCTACAGTGAATATCCTTTTGATATCCATCATCTGAATATTGCCTAATAAAGTTAGCAAATGGCCTCCAAATGAACCAAAATGATTCAGTATCTCATCTAGCAAAGAATGTATTACGGTTTTACTGATACTGACAGAAATGTTTAAAATTCTCAATGCATTGCTTTGCTGGTGGATTAATATGCATTTTTTTCTGTCTTGAGATGAAAAACACCGTCTGGATTTAATGCAACACTTACAAAATTGCTGATGTGAGTCTCTGTTAAAGCTATTTTATATACACACTGGAGGGTTTACCGGAGACAACTGGAAAGCTCACTTTGAGTAGCTCCAATACTTTTAATCAGTAACTAAAATGTATTCATGGAGTTGCAAGACCAAAAGGCATGAATTTAAGTGCCTTTGTATATTTTCCTTACACAGAACAAAGGTGATACGTTTGTTTTCATGTAAGCAAAGCTCCTTGGAGTTGAGTGTGCTCAGGGGAGATAATTAAAGAAGATTCATGTGTACTGATTGAGTGAGTTTTGACCTGTGTATACACCCTCTCTGCATATTGTGATGGCCAAGCCTTAGGCCGTGGGGCTGGTTGTTGCCTCCTTGGGCTAGTTGAGCTGCTGCTGGGGTCATCTTGTGAGACTGTTGGGTTGACGTGAGGAATACCTTACATCCATTCAGATTTCTCTGGCTTTCGTGTGAGTGTTGGTTTGAAAACCTGACACAAGTCCATTTCTGCCCTTCTTAGTACTTGCCTCAAGACAAATATTCCTTGCTCTACTCCTTCATATGTCTTTTCTTTCTGGGTAGAGGAAGCGGTAAGTGGAATAAAAATGACCTTTTTTTTCCGAATTATTATAATTCTATCAAGTGAATTCTTGGACAACAAAATCTAGATTTAGTTTGCCTTCTTGGAAGCAGAAACCCAGCTAATCCTGTTAAACGAATTAAACCACCAGATATCAGTGTTATTGCTGTTCCCTACCTGCTTGAATCTCAAGTATTCATTGAGAAGACTGATATGGAATTTATGTTCTTAATCTTCAGTCTCTGCTTGGACTGGAACTTTTATAAATAATTATCATATGTCCTTATTGGAAAATATTAGTTTATAGAGAAACATTTCAGAAAGCATACTGACGAACTGCCTTGTTTCACTGGGTGCAAAACTCCAGCATTAAACGATGATGATGTTCGATGTGTCCGAAGGAAAATCATTATTTCAGTTACTTCTTAAATAGCTCTCTGGTTCGGAAAGAGTATTTGAGTTAATGGTAGTTTGGCATCATTATGTATTAATGGGCTCCATCTGATTTATTTTTTCTGGCAGTTATCCGCTTGCACGATGTATTACGCCTGACCGTTCCATTTCCCCTGCTATTGAGTGGTAGATGGTGGATTAGTACCTCGAGCCAACGAGAGAGGCTGCATGGGAACATAATGGGATCTCGCATCATTTTTAATGGTGAGTTATGGACTGTCACGCAGAATATCTGGACACACTTAATAACTTTCTGATGACAACTGTAACAGAGGTAAAGGTATGTGTGTCACTGAGCTGCTGGAGAGGCAGGCTCCTGCTCACCAGATGCTGGTACGCTGCACTGAGTTGCCTGTGTAGATATTTTTGTAATTACAAACTTTTTCCTAGCTCCACTAGTGCTTAAATAAAAAATTGATCCCATGGAATTATATTGCTGAATATTAAAGCCGGTATTTATTTGCAAGAGTCACTTTGGGGTGCCTAATTTGTCCGCAAGAGCAAGGTTTTCTGCTCAGACTGCAAAATGGTGCAATAAAAATCCGTGATTGATGTTTATTATCAGATTAAATGGTTTAGCTGTGGGGATCAAAGTTATAAATTACAGCCCTCTGCAAGCTGTGATTGGCCACCAGAGATCTTTCCAAGTGCCAGCGTTTTTTAATGAGATCGTATATTTTCAAGCCTCTAACAGTATCAACTTTTGTAGTTTATTGAAACTGTGTTTAAAATAACAGCTTACCAGGTGTCAAAAATATTGGACATGTTTTGTATTTGCTTGGTCAAACATCCCAGAGGAAAAAAAAAACATGAGTCAAAAGCCAGGACTTGACTTCTGAGAAAAGTCTGAGGACTTAAGTAGGGTGAGGGATGCCATCCTCTGACTCTACGCTGGTGTAGTTCTTGCTGCTTCTGGTTTTTGGTCATTTCACTACAAACATGAGGCCTCAATGTGCAGGAAATGTGTATGCTCTTTGGCTCTCCCTCAGGCTACACAGGAGAATTATAACCTGTTTTTTTTCACATAAATGTTTCCATTCCTGGGTCTTATGGAGAGACTACAGTGTTAGTGTGGTTGGATCAAAGTTTAATGGTCAGCTTTTTCCCTGTTTTCCTGCTGTTCCTGCCTTCATTTCTGTTGCAAGACTGGCCCTGGTGACATCAGCATTTCACCCACTGTTCATCAAAGTAGAGGAAACTGGAGACTGCTCTAAATGGCAAAGCAAATGTAAACACCCTGATATTATTTGCTTAGAGCTGATAGGGCATACCCTAAATATCACAAGGACAACATTCAAATAATAGACATCTGATGAAAGGAATACTGAAATAATCTTGTTAGATTGCTCTTAAACTCTCTGGAAACTAGCAGTCAAAAAACAGCTAAAATTTTGTCTGTCCATCAGAGAAGACTAAATTATACTTTGTTACTTGCTATGGGAGATTTATAATTGGGGTAGAATCTTAACTGTGAAAGCGTTAATCTCAAGTACAGCATTGTAGCATCAAAAGAACGACATTGTCTTCTTGTCCTCAGGACATTCTTTGACAGAAAAATCATTTGTTTTACTCACAGGAGGTCTTTTTTTCTTTTTATATTAAAAAGTTGGGCCTTTTTTTCCTTGTGGCTGCATTTACTCTCAGGAGATTCTGATTAAGCAGCTCAGTTCAAAAGAGTTTGCACTGTACGGTCATTTTGGGAGTAGGGGGAGAAATCATTAGGCGTGCTGTGGGTATTGCAGCTGCTCAGCTGGGGAGAGTTTCAAAGCAGGCTCTCTTCTTCCATTCCTCCTGCATCAGCACATTGGAAACTCTTCCCTAGGCGCCAGGATAAATGAGGGGCTTTTTCAAAGTTGTGAAAATATTATTTAAAGAGTTGTAAAAGTATCATAGAATCACAGAATGGCTTTGGTTGGAAGGGAACTTGAAGACCATAAGCGGACAGTCAGTGGAATTGGCTGCCCGGGGAGGTGGTGGAGTCACCATCCCTGACTGTGTTTAAGAGTAGATTAGATGTGGTGTTGAGGGATATGGTGTAGAGGAGAACTTTCTAGAGTAGGGCTGATGGTCGGACTTGATGATACCAAGGGTCTCTTCCAACCTATATGATTCTATGATCTAGTTCCAACCCCCTGCCATGGGCAGGGACACTTCCCACCAGACCAGGTGCTCAAAGCCCCATCCAGCCTGGCCTTGAACACCTCCAAAGATGGGCCAGCCACAGCTTCTTTGGGCAACCTGCGCTAGTGTCTCACCACACTCACAGCAAAGAATTTCTTCCTAATATCAAATCTAAATCCCCCCCCTTTCAGTATAAAACCGTTCCCCCTTCATCCTATCACTCCATTCCCTGATCGAGAGTCCCTCCCCATCTCTCCTGTAGCCCCTTTTAGGTACCGGAAGGGGCTCTAAGGTCTCCCTGGGGTCTTCTCTTCTCCAGGCTGAACAACCCCAACTCTCTCAGCCTGTCTTCCCAACAGAGGTGCTCCAGCCTTCTGATCATCTTTGTGGCCTTCTCTGAACCCACTCTAACTGGTCCATCTCCTATGTTGTGGGCTTGATGCAAGCCAGTGTACCAATTGATTTGCAGCCAGTCTTGCCCAAAGATTGCCCTTCTGCTGCTCAGGACTTGCACAAAATCTTCCTCAGGCATGGGGACATCCCTGTTTCTACACCCTGCTTGGTCTCTGCTTGCTCTAGCATTGCTGGAAGGACACAGGTGAAGGAAGTAACATTTGCTGTAATTGTTACAGTTTCATACATGGAGTGATTTGGTCTGTGGTATTTTTTTAAGGGCTAAAATGAGCAGAAGCAATCTGCAGCTTCTGCAGTGGCAGCAGAGCCCAGTGTGCAGCAGAGATCTGTGCTCAGCAACTGGGTGCTGGTGTGGGGCTGTCAAGGATGCTGGCACTCCCTTGCACAGGAGGAATGGCCCTCGCTGCTGTAATTGTACCTTTACCTCACAAGCCAGGGTGGAAAATAATTAAATTTCATAAAAGCCTGTCTCATTTTGAACCTCTGAGGATATCAATTAAATGTAATAATGGTAACTGCAGCTTTTAAGCAAATATGTAGGATTTTTAAAAAAGAAATTGGGTAAAGTGTTTTGCACAGCGTGGAGCTGAAGACTTTATTTCCGTGTCCCCCTCACTGTAACACTCCTGCAAAGTCTAAGCAGGAGATGTTCCTGCATAAGAAACACAGGCACGAAGATGTTCAGGGTTCTCTTTGGTGGCCAAAGGCAGGTCTCAAGGTACCCAGCGTGCCCATCACTTTGTGCTTCTTAACTGAGCTATGCTAGATATGGTAACCTTAAACTGCCTGAGCCACCTACTGCAATTCATTATCGAGCATCTTCAGGAATAAGTCACCATAAATATGTGTTTTTTTTCCTAGTGTTACTGCCACAAATGAATGCACACCCACCCCATGCTCAGATGGGATATTTCCACTTACATTAGCGCGGACTACATGCCTGACATGGAGTTTGACCCCTTTGGAGAAGGGGATGTTTGTTGCTGGGCTGCAGCTCTGTCAGCAGCAGCACAGGCTGCTTTATGGGAGCATTCAAGAAGCGCCATACACCTTCTGCAAGGTTGCATCAGAGGGAAATAAAACACTGAAATTATCCTAATAAATTATAATAATCGTGCCTGGCAGCATGCGGTAATTTAAAATAGATTAATCTAACAAGCTTTAGATATGAATAAATAATAAACATCTTCATGCATTGGGAATCTTATTCTATTTAATTCTGAATGAATATTAATTACCCCCTCATAAACCCAATGCAAAAATCGATCCGCGTGGAGAAGGCACAAGGTATTAAGTATACCAAATTGGACAGAGCCCAAATGAATATTCTCATCATCAATTAAAGTCGGATTACATTGCCGCTTGGCTCTCTCACCGGCTGCCTGGTGATGCGAAGCAGGCATTAAAAGTGGGTTCTGTGCTATAGGGGTTTATCTTCAGTTTTGTGTCCCTTGTTTCCTGGCAGAATTGGAAGTCTGGCTTACTGCTGGGTGGTAAGACAGACATCCAATGGGTCAGGAGTTACCTGCTGTCCCTCGGAGGAAGCCACAGATGATGCTTGGCTGCCATAGTGGTGGCTGGTGTTGGCAGCCAGCATCCCCTTCCTGCCACAGCATGTCCTCCATCCCACCTGTGGGCAAATCCCTGGAGCTGAGAGTCAGGAGTCTTGCCTCCAGGCTTCTGCAGGGATAATATGGGAGAAAAACTTTCTCATGTGGCAGAATGACCCCATGGCCTATGGTGACATTGAGTAAGGCGAGCTACTGTCCCAGGTGGCAGTGCGATGCTCTAGTGCCTGTTACGTTATGCCTTGTGTGTGCCAACCCCAGCAAAACGAAAGAACTGCTTGGTTTTGAGTTGGAACATATGGAAGATGGATGAGAGGGAACATCTGCACCATCTGCTCTAGAGGAGCTCCATCCTTCACCCTCGCACCTTGCCATGTTGCTGTTGTGTTTGGATGATATCCTTCATTCCCTCCCATTAACACTGTCTATATCAAAACACTTTGCTTAGCAGTAGGTTATACTGGGAGCTCTGAAATGGAAATTTCCTCTGCTGCCTTTTTCTGTGTGAGGCTTGGGCATCTATATTTTGCTTGTAGAAGTGGGCATCAGGATCTTGTTGTTGGTGAACGTACCAGAGTGCAGAATGAGCTGGGGAGGATAACTGGGGTGTTTGGAGACACAATGTCACACTGGGGCGGAGGCAGGGAGCCAGTGGGAGATGCTGGCTGCAGCGTGGGGTTTGGTATGGCAGCAGTGATGGTCCTGGGGGGAATTGCTGGGTAAAAGTGGGTTTGTGTATGGGAGAGGAGAACCCAAGGCAGGCACGTCAGGAGCAGTGTGCTCTCAGGGATGCAGGCATGGCGTTTTGCATCGTGGTTTAAATCGTAAAGCCTGGCAGAGTTAAATGAAGGTCACTGGCTATAAAAAGTGACAGAGACGTTTTAAGATATATCATAAAATAAACTGTAGCCTAAAAAAATCTTATGATGGTATCTGCTGCAGGCTTTGGCCTCCATTTTAAAGCTGCCTTGATCTTTTAACATGGAAGCGCTTTGCTGCCGTTGTACCATGCCTGAGATCTGCAGATACCTGACTTAAAAGTGTTTGGAGGTTGCTGGTGTCCTCGGGGTTTAAAGATAAGGGGCAATGGGATTGGAGGGAGAAGGAAAAGAGAAATACCTCTGTGTGTTTCCCTGAGCCAGGGGCTTGTTTCAGGTGTATGTTGAGCAGCTGCTCATGGACTGAAGTGTGCAAGTAAAGGGCATAAAGCAGAACATGCGAAAAGGGAAGGGTTGAAGAGTGTTGGGGGGTTGTTGCCTGTCTCTCTGGTGTCTGTTCATCTGCAGATTCTTCTGGGACCTGGGCATCCGGAATGCCCCTGATTCGGTCCGATACCTAGACTGACATGTCCGTCCAGTGCTGCAGGGAGATGGAGTGACACCATATATGGACACAAAGGGAGCGTGTGTTCTTGTACAGGATAAAAACACATTGGCTGGGAATTGTGCTGAAATCTTTATGCTTTTCCTTTGCCAATGTTGTCATTCTTCAGTACGTAGAAAGGCGGTCTTTGTTTACTCTAGAACAAAAAGCCCCCCACCCATCACTCCCCAGATCTAAATAGTTCCTATTTCCCCAGAAACCAGCAATTAGCAGATGTCTGTCTTGCTTTCACCTACAGCTTTAATACCAAAGAAATATCTTCCCTGTGTGCAGTAAAATTCAAGAACCATTAGCAATCAGCTTTCCATGTTAGAGGCGGATGGACAAATAGAGCAACATGTGCTCCAGTTTATGAACCGTTATCTCTACATGCATCCTCTCTGAATACTTAATAAAAGTTTTCAGGTTACCTTTTCATGAGAAAATAATTTTAAAACGGAAATGTGAGACCCAAACCTCAACATGAAGTGAGAACCACCCTGGTATCAGCAGGCCAGGAATTAGACTTAAGAATAGCAGGTATTTTGAAGAACTCAAACACATAGTGATTCTTTTAATGCTTGTATGAATTTGTTTAGAGAAGTATCACATTCTCTGGCTTTGGGACCATGCTTTTTGTGAGGGTTGTGAAAAACCTGGGAAAATACCCTTTTGCACACAAATGGGCTGGCTAAATAAAAGCACTGCATAAAAAGACAACAAAAGGAGCAGATGATGTATAGGCCAGCTTCCCTTCTGCTTAGAGCTTGCAATGGTGTTGTTTACCATTTGTCACCCTAAGGACAAATTCTAGCAGTGACAGGTACACATTTTTGCCAAACCTGACTGTTTTTTCTCATTTCGTTTAATACTGAGGGAAGGAGGAAAAAATCACCTGCAGAATCCAGGCACACACATAGGTTCATTTAGATTTGGACCAAGACCAGTGGATGCTGTCTCTGCAGATCCTCTAAAAAGGATGTATTTAGATTAGATATTAGGAAGAAATTCTTGACTGTGAGGGTGGTGAGACACTGCCCCAGGTTGCCCAGAGAAGCTGTAGTTGTCCCATCCTTGGAGCTGTTCAAGGCCAGGCTGGATGGGACTTTGAGTAACCTGGTCTAGTGGGAGATGTCCCTGCCAATGGCAGGGGGTTGGACTAGATGATCTTTAAGGTTCCTTCTAAGCCAAAGCATTCTATGATTCTATCACCTCCTCCCCAGGGGTAAGTTTCCTGGCCCCTGCCCTGGGAAGCAGAGGGACAGGGGATCCAGAAGTGGAGTAGGCGATGTCTTACAGAGTATCTTGAAAGGCAGTTGCGGGGTGTAGGTAATCAATATCTATTACTGAAGTGGCAAGTAGGCTTTAAAATCCAGAATGCCCATGGGAATGGAATGGCCACTTGATTGCTGATTTTCAGCTCATTAATTTTCATTGCCCTGGTTGCAATGTTTTGTGCATATTTTGAAGTGCCTGTGGCACAGGAGGCAACAACGGTGTTATCCCTCATGCCCTTGCACCAGCTGCACAATGGCTGTGTGCTCCCAAAAGCCGCCATTGATGATAAATAGCCAGCAGTATAAAAACAAGGAACGGGGAAGACTACAGAAAAAGATGATTTGTAAGACTGGAAGTTTATAGGTTTACAAGTATCTTTAGAGGGTGCTTCACTGTAGCTAAGAGCATTAACTAAGTGCATGGCACCAGAGTTTTTTTAAGATGGGGGGTACTGGAATGAGGACTGGGTTGCAGCAGCTCATGTAGACATCACAGCGTCTGCACTGTGTGGGCACGAGGCAAACCAGCTGGAGCACATACAAAACACAGTGAATTTTAAGCATAGTTATAATGTAGCCTGTTTTCATCCAGGATTTTCTGGAAATACCTTAAATCTGATTGGGACCAATAAAAGAAAAATAAAATTCTTGTCTTCCATACTGACGTGGAGGCCTCTGGCTATTTATATACAGTGTAGGGACATGGCTTAATATCACTGGGATAGAAATAAGTCATGGATGTTTTATTTCATCCAGCCCATGGTGGTGTGAGTGTTTGCTGCCTGCTGGCTTGGACCTTGCTTGAGTCAAACCCCCACGCTTGCTGCAGTGCAATGGGCTGAGCTCTTGGGCTCTTTCCCAGGAGAAGAGTGTGGGGGAGAGTCTGCAGTGGTTGAACCTGGCATTTACAGGGCATGATCCTGAAAGCTGTGCATGATCTGTGGTATGGTACCGGGAAGAACATAAGTAGAAGCAATATGGTCTAGCTGGGGCCTTTTATAAAAGCATTTTTATATAGATCCATTACAAAAGACTTCAGAGAGATTGCTTTTTTGGCCTTTTCTGCAAAGGGAACAAAGTGTTATGAGTCTGACCTGTCTGAAGAAAGCAGTTCCTTTGCCTTGCTGCTTGGCAAGATTTAAATCCTGCTGCCATGTTGCATTGATCCCGAATAATTGCTGTAATAGCAGTCTTGGTGTAAACTATGAGTAGCTTTCTGTCACTCGAGTAATGAAATTACATATTTTTGCTATGAAAGAATTTATCCCACAGCTCAGTGTTGTCTCCCCAGGATGAGGAAGCTCCTTGCTCTGATCCTGGGCAGTACGAGTCACATTGCCCAGGAAAAATGAATTAGGAGGAAAGATGGGGGTAGGATGAAGGTTTGGGGATAAATATTATTTAAGATATCAAGGCAGTCACTTGTGTTAGACAAGAAGATAAGAGGTTATTGGTTGTATTGTAGCCTGTAATTCAAACAATGTTCCTGGTTTCCCTTTATCTAGGCTCCTGTAGTGTAACACCCAATGTGATTTTAACTTTTACTGAGTAGCTGTTGTGTAGCTTAGCGTGATGCTCTTCAGTTGATCATATGGAAATTGTATGGGCTTTGATTAGAAAAAGTCAGCAGCATCTTTCTCTTCTTCCCCGTCATAGTTTATTTTGTGACCAAATAGGGACCACTTCTTGCTCTTTGCATTGCCAGTCTCACAGTTATTTACATTTCTCAATTTCCATTACTGGATGAGAAGCTAACAGAATTTTTAAGGTGGAAAAAGAGTAGCTTATGAACCAAAGGTCCGAATTCAAGAATGAGAAGCACATCATCCCAGCTCAGCAAAATGAGCCCTTGCTCTACCAGAGCTTTGGGACCTTAGTTTGTTGGGGTTGTTTTCTTGCTTTGTATTTTTAAATACACATGAAGCACTTTGAATGGCCCAGCATGCAGCTGGGGCTTCAGTGCAGTCTTTAGGTGAGTGTGTTGCTCCTGGTCAGAAACAAATTTGTGACACCTGCATGGTTGTCTGAGAGTTTTGTAGAAAAAATTGTCCTCCTGGCAGAAAGCAAGCAAAGATGATTCTAGCACAAACCCCCAAGACTTATAAACTGCCCAAAAGGAAAATCATTTCAAAACCAGAGCAGCCACAGTGTCTCCACATGTAATGAATGGCTTTTATTGGAAAGAGTGATGTGCAATATAGCAATAACTGGCAAAATGTGTACGCTTGGGTGAAATATTCTCAGTAATGTGGAGTTCTAAACAGTTAACGAGATTCACCACGTCTTTATAAGGTGTGGAAAGTACACTTAAAGTATATATATGTATTTTCTACAGAGCAGTAGTTTCATATTATTCGATCTACTGCATACAGGCAGTTTGCATGCAGTTTAGTGCAATATTTATACCAGGCATTTCATGTTGGTCTAAGTAAATGAAGTAGTGCTGGCAATCTTTTCATTATTAATACCACTGGAAGTAATGATTTTGTATACCAAGTTGCAGGGTTTCAGCCAGCAGATCCCTAGTTAACATAATGTGTTTGACCTTCATGCTTAGTGGGGTGAGCTCTGATAGACTATCTGTTGTGTAATTGCCTTTTGATTAGTATTCACCAACCCTGGTATTGTTTAATGGGCAGATTAGTATCTGGCTTGTGAGCTTTGGTTCATAACCACGTCTCTTCTAAACATCGTGCTATTTTGTTGTTTGTGAAATCACCATAGTAACATTGCAGGGAAAACAGTGCCATACAGCTTTACCCTATGCTGAAACACCAGGGCTGGCTAATGTTTTTCTTATTTTTGTCCACCTCTCATCTTTAACGCTTGTGGAGGCCAGAGGAAGGTGTGCCTTTGGCTTCAAGATGCTTGCAGTTTCTCCCATGGCTGCGATACAGCTGGGATGTGCAAGACCTCCTGGAGCATGGAAGCATGTTGTGTAGCTGCTCCTTATGGCCGTGCTGCTCTCAATCCCTTGGGCTGACTGCTGCAAGCAAGATGAAAGATAGTCCTTGCTTCAAACAACGGGTAATGAAATGGCGCAAACCCAAACCTTGTTTTATGTGCAGGTGTTTGAAACAATGAAGAGTAAAGTTATTTCAGGGTCTAGCGTAGTGTTGGGGTTGTGTTGTGCCACCCTGTAGGTTTGCATCCTGCAGAAGGTCTCTGCTCTTTGGGTCCTGTGTCTTTCTTTTCAATTAATCTCCACATTTAAGAAGCACTTGTCTCTTTAGATGGGTATCTCTAAAGGTAAGCTTTCTTTCAAGAAGACTAAGGAATTTAGCTTCCCAGCAGATCTGTGTATTTTGGGGGGAATACAACTGTGATTTTGTAGACAATGATTGCTGAGCTCTGTTACCCTCAGCTTCAAAAGCATAAACAGCACAACCTGTGCTTTTGCACTCATATGTGCCACATGGTGACCAACAGCATCCTTGTCCCAGGGAGGAGCAGGGTCAGGGATCAGCCAGCCCATCCCAGTGCTGTGACAGCTGGTGCCTGTAGGTGCTGCCTGCTTTTCCCCCATTACCCAGCTGTGGGGCTTCAGCAAGAGTTTCCCTGCTCATTACTGCTCACTCTGCTCTGTTACGTGAAACGAGAGAAAGCTCTTGTTCAATAAAACATTGATAAGTTAAACTCCGTGATTCTGAAAATAATAATTGGGTTGCCAGTATGTGTTTAAACAAGGGATAAATTATACACGGTTTTTGGCATGCAATTTCACCCCTACTGGTCCAGAAACTCATTACAAAGGTAGGAGTGATGGCTAGCCAAGATTTCCAGCTTCCATTTTCTTTACAATAAGACTTTATACTATTGCGTTATAATCTTTGGCTGATATCAGCATGTATCGTGCCCCAACTGCCACGGGTGATAAAACGTTTGACAGTTTCCCACATCCCTGTTAAATAAAACCCCATAACGGTAAATCATCCGAAGCAACGTCTCTTGGCTGGCTTCAGAACATGTTGTTTTTCAGCCTGAACCTCTCAGAGATGTGAGAGGTGATAATGTGTGTTTCCCAGCTCCGTGTAGCACTGCCCCCTTCCTCAGAAATACTGGGGATGGTTTTGGTAGCCCTTATGGTTGCTGTTGTGCTCCTAATCAAGGGGGAACCTCCCATGGTGATTTTTCCAGGGAAGTCCTGCTGTGCAGGCAACTAGCCCAGAGTGGCCAAGCTGCAGTGGGAGGCTCCTCTGCAAACCTTAATTCCTACCCTATGCCCTGGCAAATAGAAATCATCTGCTCTACTTGAGCTATTTTGCTTTGATATGGAGAAGAATACATTAAATGTGTTCCTTGGACTATGGCTGACTGTTGGGTCAAAAACATGATGGTATTTTTGTTTCTGATCCAAAAAAAAATTACTCTCTGGGGTGTATGCTGAGAGGTATCATCCATACTGCTTCCACAAACAGAGCAGAGCTCTGGCAGGGGTTAGAAATCCCTCTTTGGCGTGATGATTTGTGACCGTGTTGCTGTGTTATTGGGTTGTCAACTTGAAAGAAAAAATGCTCTTCTGCTTTCATTTATTATGCCTGGAAAAAGGGCTCCCGTTGCTCTCCTTGCTCTTGTCTTGATTCATCATGATGTGTAACCCCGAAGCACGCGGGGAGGGCTGGCTGCATGCTGGGATCTCTGCTCCCCTCCTAAATACTTCTGTAAGTTATGGTTTCGCTTATGGCAAAATGGAAAGTGAAACCTGGCCCCTTCCAGCTGCTCGCTTGACATTTTTGAGGTATTTATGGGACCAAATGGAACCCACGTCTTTGAGGAAGGAGGCTGGGATGTCGGCGGGGATGTTCAGCCTTGTAGAAATTCAGAGAGCCAGGAAAGAAAATGAGCCACTCTGGGCTACCTTAATTTTATACTCACATTTAGACTTAAATTTGTCTGTCCGTCGCAGAAAAATGCTATTGGAAGACACGGGCCCAAAGTCATTAACAAACCCATCTGCAGACCGTACGTTGGCACAGATGGGCTTTTTGCTTCAGTTCTTGATTAATCGAAGACAAAAGCGTGTGTTTCCCTGCTCCTTATGAAGAGAAACTGTTCTGTGGAGAGCAGTAAAGCTCATTTTGGTGCTTGAAGCAAAACCTCTTCTCCTAGAGCAGCTTCCTTGGTGCTGTGACCAAGGTCAAGTCTAAAAACGTGGGATGGGACCGCAGTGGGGCTGGCTGCCATGAGCTGGGGAGGTGGGGAAGACACAGATCCTGTCAAAGCAAATATCTGTGCGAGGAGTTTATAGTTTGGGTTGAAATAGTTTGATACATGGATAAATAATAGGAAAGCAAAGTGCTTAACATCAGGATATTTATGCATCTTGGCTGTTACAAAAGCAGTATTATATGTTACTCCTCATTATTGCCTTTCTTTCACTTACTATTCTTATTGCCTTGCTTTATATGTTTTGCGTTTTGGGAACAAACAGCAAATAGGTGTCAATTCACAGAAGCTCCAGCGTATATATACCTATCTAGACAGTATGCTAAAGCATACATAGTAAAGCATACATTCTTCTGATTAGTTTCTCCTTTAAGCCTGGGTGCTTTGGGTTGCTTGTGCAACTCAACATTAGTGAAATCTATCCAGACAACACATCGAAAGTGATCCCTTTAGCATAATGTATTCAAAATGGGGTTTAAACATCCTGCCGAAAAAATGTACTGCGTGCGATTTCATTCCCAGGTCACGTTAAGTGCAATTACATTTATGTGGCTCTGAATCAGTTTCCTTAAATATCTGGGCTATATATTTAACTTCCCAATGAAATGGCTTATGCTGTAAATATTGAGGCCATCCAGGGTGATTAAATATTAAAAATGACATTTAAAGAAAGCCTCAGTTGCTGTGTGAGCTGAGCTTTCCTGGCTTTTGGCAAAGTGCAAGCTGATAGACAAGCTTTGTGTCCAGATATTGGTTTTGCAGAAAAAAAGTAAGAAAACCCTCAGGAATTTCTCCCCAGGGTCAAGTGTGAGTGTCAGAGCCCTCTGTGTCCCCAAGGCAAGGGCAACAGGTCCAGAGCTTTAATTTTTCCTTACCTTTCCCTTGCTCAACTAGGCTAAAAATTTCCAGCATCCTAGAGACAGAAAAAAAAAATCCCAGGTCTTGAGGGCAGTCATAGTGATGGGAGTTACTTTGGTGAGCTCAGAGAGGGGAAGAACAACTCTTATTTTACTCTGGACTTGCAGGGGGTTTATTCTGCAGGGACTTGTGGCAATCAGCCTGTGAGCCTTGATGTGGTCATTCCATCAGGCAGTAGATTTACTAGCTGGATTTACAAAAAGCAAACCGGAATCAAAACACCCCAAAGCCCTGACAGAAATGCCTTCCCCCTGGCATACGTGCCAGCTCCCTGGGCAGGAAGGTGTCTGGCTTTCCAAGTGCCCCCTCTCAAAAGTTTATAGCATCACTGATGGCAGTGATGGAGGCGCTGCACCAGTGTGACGCTTGTTGTGATGAGTCAGGCAGTGGGATCGCTATGTTTTAAAGCACTTAGTAAACTCAATCTTATTTTGCATAGTGTATCTCCAACAACTGGCATGAAACTCTTGAAGAAAATATCTGTGGAACAATTACAGCAATCCATTGGAAGACCGCAGAAAATGAGGCGGATTTAAGGAGAAACCTTAAAACAGCCTACTTGCTTCAGGTATCACAAGGTAATTCATTCCCCAACAAGGAGCATGGTAAAAAAGACTAAAGTTCTGCCCAGGGCTTGANTGGTACCCAAACCAGGGGGTCTCCTGGAGGCAGTAGGAAAGGGGGGAGCTGTGGTCCAGCTCAGCTAAAGTCTCTCTCCAATGTGGCTGCAGGGACACACCCCAAATCCAGCCTGGGCTTCCTGGAGATCTTTGCCTGGTGAGGAGATGAGCAGAGGCACCAGGAAAGTGCTTTTCTGTACCATCTGGTGACACCAAGCATAACTTTCTTAATTACCTTCTCTGACATGGCTTACTATTTGTCAGTCTTGAAATAAAGTAGTATTAAAAGTCAGAAATTTATGGGATCTGCACGCCTGTGGGAAGGCTGTAATTTCAGGCCCTTGATTTAAAGGGATATAAATCGGGAGGGAAGAATAAATAGAGTAGATGTCAACTTTAAGATTGCAGGTGACATGCATTCTATTTGGTTGGGATTTTTTGAGGAGAGCATATAGCCATCGTTTACTTTAAGTGGAAATGATGCAAATGGATTGCACACTGATCTCTGTCCGAGTGGGACTGAGCTCCTGACCGCATCTCATTCGTTGTCCTGCAAAACCCAAAGGGTATCTGGGAGGCTCGTCAGTCTAAAGATAATTTGCTGCCTCTGCCATCTCTCATGACTCTGAGGCACTTGTAGTTCACTTTGTTTGGCAAAATAAACCTGTTGTAAGTGAAATGAAGGAGGCAGTGCATAAAAAGACCCAGGATGCCTTTGCACACCGTTACTTTGTGTTCACCGAAGCAGAGCGTGTGGAGAGGACAGAGAAATCTGTGCCTTCCAAAAAAATCCCCAAACAAACCACCCCTAACCCCCCCTCCCCCAAACATAAAAATGACAGCTGTCATGCTATCACAGAAGCCATGTACTGAATCTGAAAATACCCAATGCAGCTAAAATTCTGAAATAAATTTTACAAACCATGGGAAAGAATGAAAAAAGTTGGTTTCCTTCCATGTGGGTGAAATTCAATACAACTGTGCTCATATTAGTGACTTAAGTGACATACGGTGAACGCATGCTAATTCTAACTTTCTATCTGGAAACATCACTAGTTAAATGGCGAAGTGTCCTCATCATACATTATTTCAGTAGGAAGGTACTTGAGGCTTTTGGAAACTTCAGATTTGAAAAGATATTTTCAGAGTGGCTGAAAACCATTTCCTAAACCAGTGTTAATATGCGTGTTGTACTTCTAGGTTTACCTATGGAGCTGGAGGTCTGCAAAGCCAGGGACAGAGGAAGGTTCCTCTGTACGTCTGCTGAATCACTTATATTGTTTGTGACAACCTGCTATGTCCCCAGAAGTCAAGAAACATGAATGCATGTCCCCTCTAGTGGATTCCTGTCAAGGACGGTTGTGAAGATGGACTTTTCCAGACTTAACAAATTTTGTTTCAAAATCCTTGAAGCATTTTGACTCAGCAGGTGAGTTCCCACTTAAGTTTATCCACCAATGGGCTTGGGAGAGACTTTTGTAATGGAAGTCAGTATCTGAGATTAGTGAGAGGTTTTCTTTAGGTTCCCGTTGGGTGCCAGATTGCTTTCCAGCTGAGAGCAGATATGCAGTTTTGACTTGGATCTTGCACTAGAATATAGGGCTACCTACAGTTCTTGGTGTTTTATTTTTTTCCCTCAGTATTTGATTCATTTAGCCGCTCATTAAAATTGTGAGCAGAATTTTTCATACATTTTTATGCCAAATGATCTTTAGATTTGGAAGAGAACTGTGGGCTTTTTATGTTATTGCCGAGTTAGCACTGAACCCTACTCAATCTGCATCTCCAGTAACACCTCCCAAAGCTGGAGATAATATCTGAAAAGCCTGCTCTGGCGTTAACCCTTTCTTTTAGTTGCTGTAACAGATCAGTCAGGTCTGCATAAAACCCCAAGTGGGGAACCATGGTAATGTAAGATAATTTAAGATGATTAAACACTTTCTGGCTTCCCAGGGTGAAGGGCAAGTTGGGACACCACAGCTAACTAATTGGTTATATAGGAAATTTGTAGTATAGTAGGTACTTGAACCCATGTATGAGGCAAGTGTCCTATAATTGCATCTTCAGCAGTCTGTGGATAAATCTGTTGCTCGGCTTTCAATGGGATAATGGACCTGCTTGTTCCCTGCCCTCCTCTGAAAGCAGGACTCAATGTAGGTGTTACTATGACCACAAAAGCAGCAGATAATAGTGATTATTCTTGTCTCCCCCATTGCAACTATAAGGGTTTGAAGGTGGAAGTAATCTACTGCTTGTCTTCTGGACTGGTAATAACATGTAGTAGCGCTGATGATCTGACTGTGGGTGTGGGAAGTCCTGGTATATAACCTGCTTTTAATAGGAAAGCATCAGTAGAAGTTAATTTGTCAGTATAGAGAGGTTCTGCCCTGTCTGTTGGCAGCAGCAGTGTGGTGTGCGTGGTTCGCCCCACGCAAGGACTGGAAGTTGATGCAGGCTTGTCATATTTGTGCTTTGAGGAAGACTGTAATGGAAAGGGAACAGATGTTGTGACTAATTGTCTTTTTTTTTTTGTTCATTTAAGCTTCTCATCTCACACGTCAAAGTATTAAAATCTCAGCCCGAGAAGTTACAGTAAGAGAATTGAGTTTGTAAGCAAAAATTTTGCCTTGGCTGCTGCCACGTGTATTTCTCCTCAACTGATTTTTTGTCTTATGGGACTTGAATTCTACTTTTTAACTCTGTTAAAAGAATATCCAAATACAGCATGTCCTTGAATTAACTGTCAGCGTCATCTCTCCTCAGAGCATGTAAGTAGATTGCTACATACTACAAGGTTGCACCAGGGGTTCAGGCTCAGGTGAGGGGCTCACTGTTGAGTTTTCCTGAGCAACAGATGAGCTGAAGGTGCTTGGATGCAAATCTCCTTCCCTGACAATTCTCTCTGCACCACATTCTTGCAGCTCGTCACATGGGATATTGGAGTGTTTACTGAGCTGTTGGGTCCTTTTTCCAGTTGGATGGAGAGATCATTCTCCCTCTACTCCACACTGGTGAGATCACAACTGGAATACTGTGTCCAGTTCTGAGTTCCCCAGTTCAAGGGAGACCAGGAACCTACTGGAGAGAGTTTAGCATAGGGCAACAAAGATGATTAAGGGATTGGAGCATCTCCCTGATGAGGAAAGGCTCAAAGAGATGGGACTTTTTAGCCAGGAGAAGAGAAGGCTGAGGGGAGACCTTATCTATGTTTACAAGTACTTAAAGGGTGGGTTGAAGGAGGATGGAGCCAGACTCTTTCCAATGGTTTACAGTGATAGGATGAGGGACAACAGGCACAAGCTGGAAGATAGCAAGTTCCATTCAACTACAAGGAAAAACTTCTTTCTGGTGAGGGTGACAGAGCCCTGGAAAAGAGTCCAGGAATTGTGTGGAGTCCCCTTCACTGGAGGTTTTCAAGACCTGCCTCAATGCAGTCCTGAGTGACGTGTTCGGGGCAATCCTGCTTTAGCAGGGGAGTTGGACTGGATGATCTCTAGAGGTTCCTTCCAACTCTGACAATTCCATGATTCTGTGATCATTTTGCAGTTTGTTTCTGAGACACAGGAGGGATGGTACCAGCCCATTTCTCCTGTACCCCACCTCCATTTCCCCCTATCCCAGGGGGACAGCCAAATGCCACTTTTTGGGGGATAGCTTTCTTCTGTTTGTGCATGTTGAGTTGAAAACTTGGCAAAAAGTTATGGTAAGAAGTTTGAACTTTCTGCGATTGCTGGCTGCAAAGAGCACTGATGTGTTTCATTGCAAACATTTAATTAGCCACGACCTCATAAAGCAAAGTTTTGACACGCTGGGAGGCAAGCATAATTTGTGTGTGGAAAAAC
Source organism: Jacana jacana (assembly GCA_013400555.1). Lineage (NCBI taxonomy): Eukaryota > Metazoa > Chordata > Aves > Charadriiformes > Jacanidae > Jacana > Jacana jacana. Next base: position 28,172 of record VZTM01021279.1, read on the forward strand.
ATTTATGATAAAAAAAATCTGCTTTTTTGCTTGGTCTGCACACTTGGCAGATGTAAATCCAATCATCAGTTTTAATGGGAACTTACTTAATGGCAGATTTTCTTCTGCCATTCACAGCCCTTCCACGCCTTGGTACCATTAAAGAAGAGGATAAATCACATCCACCTGTCCCTAGATCTACGGATACCACCTTTGCCCCAGCACCGTATCAACCCGGCACAGCGGCCCCTGGCACCTGCCTGCAGGCAAGAGCTATCGATTAACTCACTGTTCACTAAGCACACACAGGACTGAAAAAATGCTAGCTTTATTTTAATAAATGCATTTGTGTAAGTGCTTTTGCAAATACTGAGATACATACATTCTATTTTTTTTTTTTTCTTATAAGGATCTGTGATATTGGAGCATCTCCTGGGGTGGTTATTACAGTTTAAAAGCAAAACTGAGCTGGGTAATAGTATTTAAAATGATCCAAACGCTGCTATTTTACATGTGAAGTTGCCTCTGGCTTTGTTCCAGTATAAATCTACCTGGCTATTAAAACTGCCATGACTGATGCAGTCCTTATTTTTCAAGGATGTTTTAAGGGAAGCGTGATTGAAAGATGGCATAAAAATTATGTGGTGTTACTGCTGTGGTATCTCTGATTATAGTTGCCTTTTACATCTTCTGTAAATTCCTGTGTTTGTTGTGTGATTTCCCTGCAAGGGTTTGTAAGTATTAAATTAATTTGGTGGTGTGAGGTTCTAAGAAACAGAAGATATTCATGTGCCAAGAAAAACTATAAACACAGCCTTATCTGAACTTCATCTCCTCCTCAGGAGCCTTGTTCCTGCGGTAGGTGAGTAGCTGGAGGAAGGGACCTAATTCAGGATGCAGTTGTGGGATTGTTGTTTGAATGAAAGAGGAGGCATCATGGCAGAAATGATTTTTGCTTTATGAAAGTTAGTTTTTCCTTCCATGTGTTCCCTGAAAATATAGGGTTTATCCACAGGGCATTGTAGAATATTTATGTCTCTGTGTGTATGTGCACAGGTGCCTCGTTTGTTACTTACTTCTGCAAGGTCTCTCTTTTTTTCTCTGATGGTGGAAGTATGGAGCAGCACAATGAGGGTTTTAGTTTATTTAAGATGCAAACAGTGGAGGTCACTCAGGTGTTTATAAACAGCTTTTGGCTAACTCCAGGACTGTCACAGGCTGTTTCAGAAGGGCAACATAAAGAGGTGAAGGTCGGAACTGTGTAATTGAAAAATAAGGTGAACGCAGCATCTGGTTTGCTTTCTGCTGCAGCATGAGACTTCATCCCTACCTTGCTAAATAGCTCTTAAGAGAGATTATCATTAAAATTTGGCAGTGACTCAACTGGAGTACATCTGTGCTGTGTGAAATCGAATCTTTATTTCAGTGTGGAACTCTTGAATCAGCTGACTGTCCAGTTCATGGTTTAGAAAAAAAAAAGGGGAAAAAAAAAAAGGAAATCTATAGAAATAATATTAAATAAACCTCATTTTCTGGATTTCATAATTTGGAATGATGAAGGTCGCTGCAGCAATTCTGCCTTTGGTGAACAACCAGGAAGGAGCAGTGGCTCCTTTTTGCCCTCACACTTCTGGGAACCAGCTCAGGAAATGCAGAACTGTTGTAATCACGTTTTTCCCAGTGCCTGGTGCATGTAGAAATATACCCGTGGTTGAGAATGCCCTTCCTGGGCTCTGTCTCTTCCCAGGGCTGGATGCCTGCAGTTATGGGATGGGGGGCTTAGGCTGGAGCGGGATGACTGAACCCCAATGATTAACAAATGAACACAGCAAAAAACCCCAAAGCTTGTAATGAGATGTAGGATGTATAGACTGGTTAATAATAGATTCTACTTCTGTTTGAATAGCATTTTATTGCCTCTGCAAGTTTTATTTAGCTGGGTAATATTTCTTACAATTAGAAAATTGCAATTTTCTGATGTGTTGACTGTGGCTATAAATTCTTATATTCCTGGATTGTTTAAAACAATTCAATCAGTTATTATAATGAGAGGAGAATTACTGTCTGATGAAGAACATAAGTGATTTTTTTTTTTCTTTGTGCTGATTTTAATGCCAGAACTTGGGTTTTTAGGATTAACAATGTGTTATTCTAAAATTTCAAAGCAGCTGGCTTCTGAGCTGTCTGCCTACAGGACCAGGAATATCCTTGGTGTGAAAGGCTTCATAGAGCAATGCTTGGTATGGTTGTACGTTGTAGGGTTAGACACCAAAATCCCACCTGGGGGTTCTTCTGACCCATCAGAGCTAATTGTCAAGTGCAAATGGAAAAACAGTGGCTGCTGGCAAAGAGCTATCTGTTGTAATCCTTGCAGTGATCTCTTCTTGGGGTCTGTCTTGTGTCACTGCCTTTCCTCCTCTTCACATTCAGTGACAAAATGAAGGAAAGAGCAGTAAATGGTTGAAGAGAAAACAGTGGAATTTTTCTGTATACACATTCACTGACTATTTAAATGAAAAATTTCTCTTTTTAGATACTGCAGATTTTTTTTTCTGTAAGTAATGTTATTTCCAGCCGTCTCAATTCAAGTGTATTAAGTACAGTCCAAGTAGTTACTGTTCTTCTGCATAATAGCAATCTGAAGAAGCTAACACGCTTGCAACTATTTTTTCCAGCAGAAATAAACCTGGTTTTTGTGGATACTGAAAGTTATGAACTTGATGTGTGCAATGAGGCAGAATGCTTTTTTTTTTTTGGGTGCTTACTCATTTAGTAGTTGAAAACAAGAAATGATGGATGAACAGTACTGATTTTGAATAAATATTATTCCATTTCCCTCACTGATTCTTGACCTAGTTCAAAAATTCTTGTTACAAAGATTAGGTCATTAATTATATTTTTTAAAAAAATTAATCCCATTAAATGTCCTGTCTTTAAAGAACTAACTTGTGGAAGTGTAGAGGCTTGAAAGTAATGGTTTTAATTTTCACCACAGCTTTAAGGCTTCACAAAAGACTTGCTTTTTGTCACCAAAGGCAGATTATGCCCTTTGCTTTAGAGGAGTGCAGCCAACTGTGGCTTCTATTTAAAGTTAGGAATTGCTGCCATTAAGCAGCTCTTTTAAAGTGGTACCTGCTTTGCACAGATCTGCTACTGATATCTTCTTCAACCTGCTGGTTAGGAAAGATGGAGCTGCCTGGGTTAGCGAGAGGCATTTCAGCAGGTTGTTGGGTTCCTCAGAAAGCCAGTGAGAGGGGCTGGTGGGTGTGCAAGGAACAATATAGTATGTGGTTGAAGTGTGCCAGACACGTGGTTTGCACCAACCAACGCTGCTCTGTGCGCTTAGTCTCAATCTCTGAGCTCGTTGGGATGAGAAGTAGGTGGTAGTTTGCCTGCCATCAGTAGCAAAAAAGACATACTTGAAGTGGCTCAGTGCAATGAAGCCATCAACGCCACATGCAATAGTTCTGGTCAATGTGATGCTCTTATGAAGGAACTGTGCCTGTGTTTTGGAGTAAGTTTCAGGAGGTGTGTCCCTGTGCAAGCACAGTCTCTGACATTTTCTTCTTCACTAGTAAGGACGTGAGTTTCCTTTTGAGGCTCATAGGTCTCCGAAAGCTGTAACACACGTTAACAATGCACACTTTTTAGAATCCTGCTTCGTCGCCTTGTCAGCTGCCATTGAGCTGCCGTGGGGAAGGGGAGGGGTGGTTTTGCCGCGTGTCAAGCAGTCGGCTAAAAATGCCTCGGCTCGACGGGGGGTGCTCGGGATGAAGGCTTTGCAGCGCAGCGCTAATCGCTTTGGGAGGAGAGATTGAATGCTCTTCAGCTGGGAGGGAAAATTATAAATACAGATATCAGAGCAAACACATTTTTGATGACAGAGGCTTTAAGACTCCTGAGAGGCAAGAGATCCAAGCCATGATAGGTGCACCTCATCTCTAAAATTAATTGAAGGGCAAATGAGAGGGAAGGCTAATGTCTCTGTAGTCCTTGGTGTGACATATTGTGGCTGAATTCCTGGGAAATGTGTAGCACTGTCTTAATAGTGAGCTTCCGAAAAAACAAAATAGATTCAGTTCAGGGAGAAAGAAGAGATAAGAATGATTAGGTGGCTTAGAAGCCTAGTGGAGGGGGTAATTGCTCACTATAATTGAGGAGGAAGATCAAAAGAACTTGACACGAATGCTTGACTTAAAACAGTGGGAGGAATTATGAAGAGAGTTCAGAAAAAGTAATTAATAAGGGAAAAATTTCTGTCTGTTTTGTAACCGGGAGAAGTAATTTAGACATTTAGGTGGTCCAAAGACCTCCTGCTCTTTATCCTGTAGAAAGGTAATTCATCATCCCTCCAGTCTTATGTGAGAATTTGGTGTAGTTCACTCTGGCTGTTTGCTCCTTGGCAGGGGAACAAGCCACACTTCATGGTGCACCAGCTTATGGAGGACTATATCAAATTACATGTAAACTACTAAATTACTACTTATACCCTAAAACTTAATAGACCAAAATTGTAAAATTGGGTAGTTTTGATGGTTGAAGAATAGTGTTTAAAAAAGTTCAAGAAGAGATGTACAGGGAAATAAAAACCTCTCTGGCATTTTCAAGCTGTGGAGCTGCTAAATTAAAGGCTAGAGTCTGACGTCCTTATGTTGGGTAAGCACTTTGATCCTGTTGATTTTAGTATACTGATGAATGTTCATGGTATTTTACTCCTTGAAGTACGTAAAATCCCTGATTTCAGTGAATCACTTGAGCAGTAATCCTGCTTAATGTGAGGAGAGGTATTGGAAAACAGCAAGGCTGTTTATGTACATTTAGGTGCTCTCAAAAGCATTTGGTTTCTGTCCTTTACCAGTGCTTTCAGTGTTACTAGCTCTAAAGAGGTTTAAGCATTCATTTTAGCTTGGGCAAAATTTATCACTGACTCCCTTGTAAGAAAAATGGATGTTAGTTCAGAAGCTTGCAAAGCAACAGTTTCACACTGGCCGTCCAGATGTTGTAGAAGCCCCGCAACAGGGATGGGGCAGGAAGATTTAAGGATTTTCTTTATGACTGGAGGGATGCAGACCTGCTCTGAAATAAAGGCTGTGTAAAGGACTCTTAGAAAGCATACAAGGCAATTGAAAACCAAAGATGAGTGATGATTTCTGCCACTTCCCTTGTACGGGTATGATTTAGTTGCATCCAGAGATGCACTGAAGTGGGAAATGATGCTGTCTTTCCCTTCCAAGTCAGGAGCCAAACCAGCAAGATGCTCCTGTGAGCCGCCTCCAGTGTGTCACAGAGCAAGTGTGCTGCTCCCTGAGGACAGGAAGGTTTTGCCTGAAAGGAAAAACGCGCTATCACCAAGGCTAATCAAAATGCTGATTCAGTATCATGTAAGTTAGCCCAGGCACATTCCTGCAGCATGCAGTCTTAATTTCTGTTACAAGTCCCAAATTGCTAAGATCAGCTCATGGGAAAGACTACAAAGATGCTCCCATTAGTAGCAGTTTAGCAATTGCATTTACCAGGTACCTTGAGATGGTCCAGTGGGATATCCCCAATGCGTTTATCTGAGTTCAGGCACACTGAGCTGCCCCCTGAAACACAGGAAGGCTCTTAGACAACTCTCCTCTGCCATAACATGCACAGTTCCTCCCAGTAACTGTGCTTTATTCTCATGTTGCCAAGAAATGTTTTTGGAGGCATTATAGCAGCCTTCCAGTATCTGAAGGGAGCCTACAGGAGGGCTGGAGGGGGACTCTGTCAGGAAGTATAGTGACAGGACAAGGGGTAATGGTTTTAAATTGGAAGAGGGGAGATTTAGATCTAGGAAGAATTTCTTTATTGTGAGGATGGTGAGACTCTGGCTCAGGTTGCCCAGGGAAGTTGTGGATGCTCCATCCCTGGAGGTGTTCAAGGCCAGGCTGGAAGGAACCTGGACTGGTGAGAGGTGTCCCTGCCTATGGCAGGGGTTGGAACTTAATGATCTTTAGGGTCCCTTCTGACTCTAACCATTCTATGATTCTAAATTGGCCAATAAGTCCAAGCATTTTTGGGAGGTTGTTGTTTGTGTTTCCTCTTGGTAGAGATTCTGCTCCCTCTTTTTTTCCGTTCCATCTTTTTTCCACAGCAGCAGCATGCTGTAAGTGCTTTTTGAAGATGAGCATTGCACTTTGGGCTGGATGGGAGGGTAATGAGGGACTTGTATAGGACTCCTTCTGGAGAGGAAAATCAAAGGAATATGCAGCTTTTTATTTCCCTGGGAAGAATTTATGCACATTGTTCAGAAGACAAAGGCAGATCAGTAGATTGGGTGTGATGGTGGTATTTGAGATTATAGCTTGACTTTGGGTGCCTATTTTCTTTTTTTGTTGTTGTTGGAACAGAAGCGCTGCTTGTCTCTGCAGTGCTGATGCAGAGAGGGGGTCATGGCTGCATCTGCACTATCTCCTGGGGATAAAGCACAAGGCAACTAATAAAAAAGCTGTATCACACACTTTTTGGAGCTCCAGCACACACCTTCTCAAAAAGTCTGTAGAGCTTAATAATTTTTTTACTTGTTTTTACAGATCTCGCTTGCATTTCCTCTGCTGCAGCAGAATGGACAGACTGCTTCTCAACCCCCGAGTGAACAGGGCTTTGGGCACCCAAGAGTGGCCACCTCCCACATTGCCACCCCAAGACCCTCCTATCCTGGAGGAGAGACAGTGCTTGGGGTGAGGAGCTGCTACAGCTGTCCTGGCACACCTCAACATGCACAGAGTACATGTGTCTTCCTCCATTCCTTTGTATTTAACTCCTGCATGGCAGCAGGACTAGGGCTGCATTACAAACATTTAAAATTGAGACTTTTTTACATGCATATGTATTTTCAACAGGGTGTTGGATTCACTTTTTGGATTCAAAATGGTTTTCCTGCCCAGTATTTCAGCTCTGTGCTTGACTCAAGCTGGCCTGGGAGCCCCGACTGGCATTTGCAGTTGCAGCATCCTCAGCTGACAGCAGGAGACCATTTGCATGTTTTGCTCTCGTTCCTTGCGTCTTCGTGTCTGGAAAGCAGATCATTTTCTGGGAAATGGTAAGTGGCACTAAGAACAGAATAAGGAGACTGAGGGCAGGTTGTCTCTGTTCGTAGGAAAAAGTTAATAAATGATGTGACAGGATGGAGTAGTATGAACATACGTCTCTTTTGATCTTCCCCACTGGCTTACAAATCATGTGAATTTAAACAAATTTGATTATACCTCAATCTCTTAGTGATACATGCTGTCGTTACAGGTCTTTTGCATTTCTGTTTGTGAAGCTCTATTTAACATACAACAGTCAAACTGCCATCAGTCAGCCAGAGATTTATTGTTAAAACCACAGTTCATCACGCATCTTATTTCTTCCTAGACGCTTCTAGGCTTGCATATGAATCCTTATCATTCACTAATGAGGGTTGTGGGGATTTGCAAAAGTGAGATCTAGTTCACCTTGGCATTGATGAAGTGTCAGTAGCAATAAATACAGCGCTTGCTTTGCAGTGGAGGAGAGGTCATTTCCTTAATGAGTTAAGAAATAAAGGTAATAAAGAACCTGTCAAAATCCTCTTTGATACATGAAATAACTTGTTATTTAAGATTTCTTCTGTACATTATGTTCCATGGTGATTTTTGTTTGGACTCATCCAGAAGCATTTTAATATAACCAATGAAGTGTCTATTTTTAAATGCAGTCTTCCATTTAAATTCTCTTAGTATCTGGTGTAACTACAGATTCCCCTTGTTTAGTATATAACCACCAGTCTGTTGTCTGTAGTAAATTTGGAAAACAATTGGGTGTTGCCATAGCTGCTAGGTGGTGTTGGTCTTCTGTGTTTGACTTCGGAAAGACTTTGTCGCAATGTCTGTGGCTCTCATCCAGACCCTTACAACACATCATTTCATATATAATTTTGTTGAACAATACAGGCACAGCAGGCTAGTCTGATGGTGAAATGATAAAACAGTCCCTAGAATGAAAATAATAATAAAAAAAATAATCTAAGACTCTATAAAGAAGAAGTGATTGTTCAGAGAAAGGGCAGGTTCTTCACTGTAAATATTGGAGCTGGTAGAAAAATCAAGAATATAATGGATGATATGCCAATTATTAATTTTAAACAGGGCTTTCACTACTTGGCATGCTGTGCTCGTTGCTGCTCAGTGCCCAGAGGGTAGTGGAGGTTGAAGGAGATGCTGAGGAGTGTGTCTGGGAGCAGGTCCCTGCCAAGCCAGGGGCAGGGGGCCAAGCTGGTCAGTCCTTAAGGTTCCTGTCTGCTTGGAAATTCCTTTTTTGGTGTGGTTACAGGGGAGTGTGAAATCAAAAGTTAACATTTTAGAATAATCATGGAAATCTGTGGCTTTAACTTTAGTTAGGCTTTAGAGGTATGTTTTATTCAAACTGCTGCTGAGTAGAGAATTTGTTCAATAAAACGGCAAAAATCCTGATTAGGATGAGCCTGAAGAAAGCTCAGCTGCGGATCCACATCCATGTTAATAGCATTGGCCTCACCTCTAGTACGATGTGATGCATTTTCTTGTATTTTGGGAACTGAGCTGGCTGCATAGTTTATACCTTGTGATAACGTGTAACATCTGCAGCAAAGCCATACTTGCATTTTAGACTACTACCATTAAGTGCTGATAGAGATTACCACCATTTAAAAAAGCAATAGGATGAATTAAGAGTTTCTCTGGGGGTTCATTATTATATGTTGCTGTGGATGAAGAAGTATGTCGGTGCAGTACAGCAGCAGGACCACACAGCAGCTTTTGTCCTAGGACATTTCATGGTATGAGGCACAACCCAAAGCACTCCCCACTTGGTGGGTGACTTACTGAAATTCATTTCACTTAGGCAGAAAAAGCGTAATTTTGGTCAAGGTGGGCAGGAAAGACAATTAGACTGTGTCTGAGCTTGTGTTAATTTGTGAGCGTGTATTAATTTCTACATTTAGTACTGCGGCTGATCCCATTTCATTTTCCCCATCGTGCCAAGGAGCAGGTGTTGAGTGTGATTCTCTGCCTGCCCCATGCTGGACAGGGATATGGGAGGTGATGGCACCATGTCTCAGCCTGAAGGGTGCGAGAGCAGCAGCGAGCCCTTCCTGGGGACTTGCCTGATGAGGGACCCTCAGCATGGCCACCATTCGTGGGGCTAGTGTCTGACTGGTGTCTGTGGGGGTGATAAGTCCTAATAATACACGGTGGCTTTCAGCAGCACAGCATCAGACCATGCAAGAGTTCCATGTGTTTCGCAGTCCACCGCTCTGCTTGGTGGGAGCTGCTGAGCAGCAGGTTACAACGTGAGATGTGGATTTTAGTTCAGGAAATCAGAAGAGGCTCAGGGGGTTGTCCCAGTGTGATTTATTACATGTTGTTAAACATCGAGCAAGACTTGAATTAGAAAAGATGTTACCACAGCTCAAAAAATGGCTTATCAGTATTTTTCTAAATTAGAGCAGAAAATTTCCCCAGGTGACATTTAATTTACATAAAAAATAATACATTCAAAGTTTACTCATCTGTTATTCCACAAAACAAGGTGCAGTGCATTGCTCACATTGGCTTTGCTCTGGTTGTGTTAATTAACTCATCGGCAGTGTAATGTAAACATGTCCACGAGTGCTCAGAAACCTTCGTGCCCCACATGGAGCTGCAGCCCTGGGGCAGGGGACTTTGCTTGGAAGGGGATTTCAAGATGAGACCTTCATGGCTAAAAGATTGAACCCCTACATAGATCCCTAAATAGACCCCTATAGTGCTGTGGTTTTTATAGGCTTATATGCAAATCGAAATACCCTATTTTCACCCAGCAGAAATTACGATTTTTAAACTATTTTTTTTTTAGCCCATCACGTAGTATGTGGTAACAGATTGCCTCTAGGAAAAACTGTCAGTGTTGTGATGTGAAAGCAGTCTCTCGCGTTAATCCAGGCTGATCTATATGGATTAATGTATTGATTCTAGCCTTAGATAACGGGAGAGTTTCTTGCAGGGGTGATGGGTATGAAGAGACCGACAGGATCTGGTGATGCAAAGGTCTTTGTTTAGTTTGCTAAAACGCATGATGGTCTTTCTTGCATAATTTGGTATTATGCAATTTCATTAAAAAGAAATGTTGAGTATATCTAAGGGTGGTTCCTATAATTACCGAATTTCTTTGAAAACTCAATTAAGAAGCCATCTGGCCTAGGGATTTTATTGACCTGTCACTGGCTAATTATGTTGAAAATTTAATCTTTTATGATTATCATTAGTAACTGCCCAGTGCTTTGAAAAAACCTTTTTGTCTCCAAGTGTTGCCATCTTTAAATTTCAGAAAGTAATGAGGGGAGTGTTTTTATAGCATTAGAGGAAATGTTCTCTTAAGAGTGAAATCCAATATATTATAAATATAATTGAAATGAGCAGCAGTCAGGAAATGCAAAAGCTTGTTCTTAGAGCCCTAGTTCAGAAAACACATGGAAGGGCTTGAATATGCATGTTCTTTCCCATAAAAATATCTGGGTCAGTACTTTTTGGGTCTGGGGTCAGTACTTTTTGTGCTCTTGCAGATGAGGACGTCCCATGTCCTTCCATGCGCTTCCCCTTTGGTGTCCCTTCTTCACACAGAGCGTGTCCAAGGTCACACAGGCATCTGCAGGTTAGAAATGAAGCCAAACCTGCAGACCAGTGTTTTGGGGAAGAATACTGCTGAACCGTGGTTGTCTTGGTTTTGTTTCATGTCTGTGTGGTGCTGGTGCTTCCCCATAGCTGCCAAAGCCCCAGCCTGCTGAGTGTCACTGGCTATGTGAGCAGCCTCAGATGAGCTTGAAGAAGCTTTGCTTGGGAATAATGAATATACATGTGAAGCATGAGTGGAAACTCATGGTATTCTGATTTTTAGGTGATGACTGGAGCAACAGCCAGTGATGCTGGAGGGATGTGCCACCACTCTTTCCCTATTCCTTGGTCTGGGCATGAATCTCCCTACCTATCCCACATGTCCCATCTTGGCAGTGTTGCTGAGTCAGCAAAGAGGATTTTGGCTTTGGGTAGGCTGGGTTCTTCCTGTCCCACTCAGTAATGAGGAGACAGGGTTTCCTTGATGGGACACCCCCTGGAAAGTTCCATCCTCCCTTCGCTCCTTTGGGTACAGTGATCTTTTCATCCTGCCCTTGCATCGCATGAGGAGTTCCTCCATCATCTTGCTATTAATTATGGATATTATGCCAATGTTCTTGAGTATAAACCAATTAAAATAAATTACATTCAGGTGGGCATTAAGGCGTATCGCTTTAATTTCCCTGAAGCATCTCACAGGGTGGGTGACAGCTCCTTCCTTCCCCAGGGATTTTCTCTGCCTGTCTTGCACAGAATGCTTCCTGGGGCATGGATTTAACTGGGATATTTCCACTATTGGTTATTTCATAGCACACACCTTCTACCTGCTGCCAGTCTTTTGGAGGCCACATTGATATGAGGCAGCTGATAACCATTCCTCCAGACCCTGGGACCACCTTACCCATAGCAGGACAGACACTTATTCTTTATAAACAATACTTTATCAAAGGAAGATACCATGCTGATCTAGTATCATTTGGTAAACCCACGTTGTCTTATACCCCACTCCGCAGCCATTCTTGCCTTTTAAAATCTCTTTTGAAGTCTCATGTATGTCTGAGGGTCAGACTAACAGTTCCCAATCTCTTTCTCCTCATGGCTTAGATATAAATGATGTTTTTTGGAATTTTTCATTGAAATATGTAAAATCTCAGTTTACCAGATAACAGCATGAGGTGCTGAGTTCTGGGTTTATTTTAGGGCATATTGGATTAAAAAAATGTTTACCTATTAATGACTTACTATCCACTGGAGTCCTTTAATATGAATTGCTATTACCAAAGAAGTACCATTTTATCTGGGTTTACAGTTAGCCTTCCTCCACTGGCTCCTTAGTGCAGCTAATTTAACAAAATTGCATTTAAATGAGTCTCTGATGAGAGACCCAGAGTTCACATTTTTCTTTTAATAGACATGTTAGTCTTCCTGCATGCTAAAATTCCATAAATGGCTCTTTACTCTTCACATGCGAGACAGCTATTATATATCAGCCAGTGCATTATATTCCTGGCCTCACCTTGGGGAATTACCAAATAGTCATGGTGCTTCTTTGAGCTGAAAGACAGGCTTTTTAAATTGGATAATTTATATTTATATAGTGGTTGGTGTCCTTTATCAGAGAAGTCTTGTAAAAAAAGCTTCTTTCAATGAAGTTAATTTCAAAAAATAAATTAATTCAATACAAATAAGATTATGTCTTTCTTCAGGCTGACGCCTTTGAAAGTTAAATTGTTTTAATTTTGGGCTTGCTGTGGGCAGCCTATTACATAGTCCTGTGAAATCCCACTGCTGATGTGTGAAATACTTCAGCGGCTGAAAATATTGGGATGATGGGATGAGGAGGGATTCTCTACTCTTCAACCTCCGTTTGACTTCTGTGAAACTGCCGTTCTGGCTAGAGATGAAAAAGCATGTAGCGTGGTGGGGAGATAAGTCCATTCTCTTTAGGCAGGGTAGCTGTGGGTAGAAAAGCCAGCTAGAATAAAAGGAATGAAGCCACAAAGCCCTCTGCAGGGTTTTGCATGTTTTCATGTGTAAGAGAAGCATCTGCTCTGCAGGCATGTTGGTCTGCAGCAGCTCCGGTGCTGTTTCAGCAGCAAAAGTTGTAAGTCCAATTAAAATATACCTCTGATTCCTGCCTGATCAGTGGGGCTCTGCAGTTGCTCTTTGGTGCTGGGAGGAAAAAACCCCTTGCTTTTCTCTAATGGGTTCCCACCTGTGGCAATTTAAGCTGGATTCTGTGCTTTGCAGGGTGGGATATTTTCTGTGAGTTTAGTGCAATGATCACAGCGTGAACCCAAAGTCGGTCCCTGAACCAGACTCACCTGTGCTGCAAGAACCAGCTGTTACTGCCATATTCTATACACTATATATTCTTTACTGCAAGATTCTCTGTATGCTCTGCTGAGCAAGAAGAACGTGTTTTGGTCCTAATTACTCAGGTGCAGGCCTGTGTTGCCTCCAGCTGTCTATAGAAACATGCAGAGGAGCTCACCTTTTATATGTGAAGAAAAAAAAACAATAGTAGGGCAGTTGCCATACTTTTTGCAAGAGAAGAGGGGCTTTGCATCCTCACAGGACTTACTTTTGTCAGATGTTTTTTGGCAGAGACAAAATGATCTAAAATTGGCCTTTTTTTTTTTTTTTTTTTACTTTTCTATCTGAAGTAGTTTACATTGAATTTAGTTTATAAAAAATCATGTTAATGAGACATAATTTTCATACCCGTGACTGCAACATCTGGGCTACTGATTTTGCAAACCTGTTGCAAAAGTTCTTGTTTAAGGCAAGGCTTTTTCTTTTCTGTAACACTTGGAACTTTAGGGTGTTTTACTGCCCCAAAAACATTTTTGATGCACGTGAGACTCGTCACCAGGGGAGAATGGTCAAGAGATGCTGGTAAGTAGTGGTGATGTGGGATGCTTGGGAGACAAGCCTGTGTCCCTTCCTCATGCCGTGGATGTGCTTCCCACAAAATGCGAGCCTTGAAATGGAAGTCTCACGTCATCTCATCGGTTGTGGGAAGCGGTGCCTGAATCCTTCATTACTGGAAAAACGCACGTGAAGGCAAAACGTGGGTGCAAATGGTAGGTTCTCCTTTCATTTTATTCGTAACAAGAATGTCATTTCCCGTAGCTCGGCAGTGTTAGGTGACCCCGCATCTCAGTTTCACCTGAGCAGTTTCCCTGACGAGAAAATGCTTAAATTGTCCCCGTAGTGTCGATAGTAGATGGCAGTAGTAGGCAGCCAGTAGAACTGTAGCAAATGTTTTGGCTGCTATTCCTTGCCCAGAAGAAAAGCGAGAGGTGGCTCAAGGAAAATATGTTATGAATTTCTATGGATTTTAGTTAAATGCATCTAGTTGGGAAAAATTATACCCCAAAAATTTCATTTTGATATTACGAAGGAAGGTGTTGATTTATTTTAGTTTTATTTTGTATCTAGCATAACCATCCTATACATTAAGTGCTGGTATTGATCACAGAGTTCTTGTGAACTGTGTTAAATTGGCTTTGGCAGGTGCTGATGTCTGTATAAAAAAAAAAAGAAAAAAGATCAACATCCTGCTGCAAAGAGGGGCTTTGCTGGCATTGCCTTTCCTGCCTGGTGAGTTTTGTGGCAGCCTCCAGTGGCCTTTTATGGTTTAGTGACATGTTGTCCCCAGGACCATTTGTTTGCAAATCTGGTGCCTGCTGATGTTGAGATCTTTGTTGCACCGCAAAGCTGACACTGGTTCTTGCAGTGCAAACGGAGTCCTGTTTGTAGGGTACAAGCTCTGTCACTTGGCAGACACTACTGGGAATGCAGATATATCTCCCCTGCTTCTTATTTTGAGGGGTTTCCTATACGTCTTGACTACCGTGCTGGCAGCAGAGCTCCTTGTTGTAGGGTGCCTTTGGGATGAGGCTCCTTTCGGTGCCATCCAGGCTCGCACAGCAGCGAATCAGTCAGGTCCAGGCACAATTAGTGATAATGCAAGGTTTTACTTTGTTTAGACTGATGCAATCTTTTAAATTTTATCAATCGGAAGAGACCATTTATCTTATTCCCCAGGCACCACTAATGACTAATTAAAAACCATAATTAACTGGAGCAAAACCATGAGAAATTGCAAGGCAGCAGAAACGCAGCTCCCAGCCACCTGGAAGAGCTTCTCCCCCTGCACTTGAACCCCAAGGGCTGGCCTGAGAAACAGATTGACATAGACAATGCATTGACCTTTTTGTTAACAGTTTGCTCTCCAACGTAAAGGTTTAGCGCATAAATAAGATGATTCGTTTTTCCAGATGAATTTTGGCTTAAAATTCAGAAGGGATGATAGACTTCAGTTGGCATTACTAAAGCAAAAAAAGCCAACAAGCAGACCTGTCCTAAACAGCAGTGAATACTTACATGTGCATACAATGATATATATACTCAGTTATTCATGGGTTTTGTCTCTCAACAGCAGCCAAAACCCCCAACCTTTTATTAATGCAACGCTAGCATTTACCCACACGTAAGACTTCATGTTGCTGTGCAAGGCTTTGATGTTTCAGCTGGCTGTAATCCCACTATTCCTAGAGGTACAGGCTGGAAAGGGCATTTTAAAGAACTTAAATCATGTTGGTAGGAGACAGGATAGTGTTTTGAAGGTTTTCCACTCTTTTGTACTTTGGACTGAGACTTGCAATGTTTGGATTTAATCTAAGATCTATGGGAGTCAGTTGGGATTGTGCTTTAAATGAGCAAGGGTATCTCGCTGAGTAGCCTATGGAAAAACAAATGTCATACTTTC
This sequence comes from Jacana jacana, assembly GCA_013400555.1. Taxonomy (NCBI): domain Eukaryota; kingdom Metazoa; phylum Chordata; class Aves; order Charadriiformes; family Jacanidae; genus Jacana; species Jacana jacana. The sequence continues at coordinate 43,544 of VZTM01021279.1, forward strand.
CAGGTGCTTCCACCTGTCTGACACAATGCAAAATAAACATTTTTGAGATAAACAAATGTATAAAATATATCATTCACTCAAAGTATCATTTGCTCTGGGAAGCTACCTGAATGAAACAAAAAAAAAGCACTGTGAAGCTTTCAATAGAGCAGGAATCACAATAAAATCAGAAAGGGGTTAAATAGCTGCAATAGGTCTTGGGCAGGCTAGTTAATTACAACTGACAGCTAATAAAAGGAATAGGAATGACAGCATTAAGTTTAAAGAGAAGGTAATGTGAATCTGCAGTATTTCTGCTGCTTGTCCTGTACAGGCTGGGCTTGGCACCATATGGATCTGCTTTGGGGTTGGTAGGGGCTTTTGTGCTACAAATTTGTTGGGTTTAGAATGGAGATGTTGAAAATGTACCATTATTTCAACAAATGTGGAGACTGTAGTTTGACCAAGAAATATATACTAGAGTGAATGGGGAACAGTATCAGGGGAAATGACTTCTAAATTAACCATGGTATTAGAAGAATAATTAAGCAGTATTTACTTACAATTATATCCAGTAACTATTTTATGCTGTGATTAATTGAATTCTAAGATTTCCTCATAGTCTCTGCATATATTAAACATGGAAATTAATTTTCTCCAACAACTCATTAACTGAAATGATGTGGATTCCACTTTAATCAGTTATGCTTTACTTTGCATTGTAAATCTTTACATGTACATCAATCAGGCTGAGCTCCCAAACAGAGCCAGTGGGGAGCTGCAAATTATGGCCAGAGCCACTTACCTCTGCTTTTATACAGTAAATTCTGGCTCAGTAACTTTTGAGAAAATGAAACCAGTTCCCGCTTAAGCCGTTTTTGTTGTGAACATTGGGTTTTAGTAATCTACCATGGAGGGCTGAAAGGAGAATTTCACACCAACAAAATGTGTGACAGGCACTGAAGTGGCTTTCTGAAGTAGATAGGAGAGTGCAAAGTCACCTCCAGGTGCTTTCATGTCTAAATCCAGTATTTGCCAGGCCTTTCTATGTGGAGTGGTTTTATTTTAACATAATTGTTTAAACATACAATCTTACTCAAATACACAAATGCTTCTATCTCCTGCATGAATTAGGTAAATTCTCTGTTTTCATCCAGACAAAGAAATCTGAAGTTAAATCTGATGTCTGAAAGCATTGAGTCCTGGGGGAGCTGGGGCTGGGGTTCTGCAGCCTGGGCACGTGGCCTTCTACCAGAAAAGGTGGGGTTTTGTAGGTACCACTTGGCCTCTTCAATCCCTTTCCCATGGCAAAATGGGAGACGATCCCAGCATCTCTGGATGCTAGGAAACGACGCTTTCCAGGGTTAAGCTGAAACCAGCTGTTTTGACAGGAGTGAGAGATGCCCCCGTGGGCAGATAGAGTGGCACAGATACCCCCATGTGATAACACTGCCGCGAGTTGTGTCCAGGATTCATTTTCTGTTGGATAAGCATATCTGGAAGAGACTGAGTGCAGGCGGGATGAGGCAACTTCTGCTTAGTACAATATTTGAATTAGATGATTCGCTAATGGAATTCTTAAATGTATTTAAAGTCTGTTTCTTGAAATTTGGCGAAGGCTGTTGGAGCCGTCCGGTAGCTTTTGTTCAGCTGTAGTATCTAAGAGTTGAAATCCCAAACAGGTACGGTGCAAAGAGATTGCTGAAAATTTCCAGCGAGTGTTTCCACGCTAATTAGCTCCCAGGAGGTATGAGATTTGAGTAGAGGGAGCCAGCTTTGCTCTTCTTTTCCATTGGCATTCAGGGAGTGTAGAGCTTAAAATCTCAAGCCGTAGCTGATCGCCATAAATGATTAATATGCTATTTATAGATACAGTATCTTTGGTATACAATAGGCTCATTTTAGTCAGCCTTTCAAGGCTTTTAAAACCAGATTACAGACAGGGAAAGGCTGCTTGTTAGGTCCGGTGCTGGTCAGAAGCCCAAAACAGTTCAACACGTAGCCTTACAGTCCTGTGACGATGTATTGACACAGCATATATGACATGTGTCCTGTCTGATGATGTCAAGAACAGAACTTACAAATCTCTTTTCTTTGGTAGGTGACAGATTACCCAGGCTGTGGCTTGGGAGGAGTTGCCTGTATCACAGATATCCCCTGGAGAAGGGGGGGTGAGATGTGCCTGGCTCTTGCCACAAGAGCTTGGGATGCTGAGGACCATCCTGCTCCAGTCCTGCCTGGGAAGCGAGGGCCAAAGCAGCACAGCAGAAATACAGTTAACTTCAGCAGATGGGAACTGCTTCTTTGGAAAAAGATGGTAAAACCATATTGTCCCTAGTTAAATTATGTGTATATACACGTATGGCTGGATATATATTTAGTGCTAGCTCTGTAGACCACATTGCATATCTCTCATCCAACTAATTAGTTGGGTGAGAAAAAATACTCCTTTAGCTTTGTTGATTTAATCTGTGGCTTTTAAGGCTATTTACAAGAGGGTTCACAGGCAGTTTTGGGTGAGGCACAGGAATGCAGGAGCTCCTGGATTTTGGCTGACTGGCTCTTAAAATCTGCTAGTTGGGCAGAGAGCCCTCACTATTTAAAGAAGCAAATAGGAATTAAGCAGATTGGGTAAAAGCAACTTGCACAGACCCTCGTTTTCACAGCTATAGCTGTTTGCATCTTTCCTGCTCTACCAGGCACCGAGCAGGAACTAGCTCTTCTTCCTTTCCATCTGCTGTCCCAAGGACATCCATCAAACTTTTGCTGTGGTCTTGCTGCTGGTCCATCAGCTCTTGGGAGCATGGGGGAGGATAGCCAGGGCTCCTGGAGAAAGCAGAGAGGGATTTCCTGCATGGAGGAAGGAAGGCTGAAGCACCAGAGGTGAAATAACTTCATGGAGAACTGGGTTTTGGAGGCATGAAGAAGTACCGAGGATTGTTTTTCTCGTCTTGGCATCAGACTTGGGAATGAATCGAGGAATGTACTGCCCAGTGCAGGAACCATCAATCTTTCTTTTAGGTTAAAAAATCAGGGTTTCTGGTTGAAAGCAGACACGCATGTACCTTTTGTGTGGCATGGTGGGAGGCAATGATGCAGCCTGCTGGGAAGTGTTTCATGGGGCCTTGTTGTAGCTTGGAAACTTGCTTGGAAAAGCCTTATGCCTTATGGATGTAACGTTTGAGATGTATTTTTCTCTTTCTCTTTCTTTTTTTTTTTTTTTTTTTTTTTTTTTTTTTTTTTTTTTTTTTGTACTTAGGGTATAATGTGGTAGCCTTGACTTTTGCAAAGCATTATCTGCAGGGCAGGGAAAATCCATCATCAGGTTTCTCAGTAATTCTCTTCATCCCTCCTTTAAACAAACCGGGTATTAAAAAAATTGACATCTTTGCGGTGGCTGTCAAGCAGCAGTCCTCAGGCTTCACTTGCAGGAATTGGTGATTATTTATTTCCTAATTCACACAGTTGATTAGGAAATCAAAAATGTTCTTAAAAACTAGGTTTGCTCTAGATGGAGAGGAGAACTATTGCTTCCCTGCATGGAGGCTGCTTGCCTTACCTTTGAGGGGCTCAGAGTGTGTGGAAGCCCCCTGGGCCCTCCTGGCAGGGCAAGAGGAAGGACACGGTGATGAGGGGCTGTTCATTCTGCATCTGATGGAGCTGATGTTGTCAGAGAACATAGATCCTCCTTGCCTGATCTATAATTAGCTCACTTTGAGTTATATTAAACTGCAGTTAATTTTAATTTCTGATAAAAATTGGATCTTTTTCTAATGGTGCATTATTATCTTACTGATAGAGTAATTCAGATTATTAATTATTGCAAGGTACTCAGGGCTTCCTTTCTTTAACAAGAAAATCACTGTTTCTTTTCCATAGTCTTGCCTAGTACAGATTAGCAAAAGTTGCCACTGTAGATCTTTATTAACTATAATTTGCTGCAAAGGCCAGTTTGGACTCCCTCTCTCAGAGGGGGATAACAACTTGCAGCCATGGGATGTGCAGGGTCTGCCAGGAGGACACAGATGCTGCGATGGGGTCACAAGAGTCCGCCCCAGGGATAGGGAAGACTCATTAGCCTCACTTGGCCCCAGCCTCAGGTGGGTGTGAATGCAGCCAGTTCAAGGTCCTACACGTGGAGGGGGAAGCAACAAGCATCATGAGCTGCCTAAAAAAATCTGGGGCTGAGGTCCAGGCAGAAAGTCACTTCTATGAGGAGCCCCATGAGGAGCCACCTTGTTTTATCACAGCGAGGCTTGGAGGAAGTTTCCTTCACATGGATTTGTACATGAGATGGTTTATCCATGGTAGGCAGATGGTTGCAGGATTGCTGTTTATGTGCTATTTCTTTCTTCTTCTGAATTATTATTTTTTTTAATTTTAGTAGGTGAAAAAGATATTATGAAAAAAAAAACACCTCAGAAAACAGTTTAAACCCAAATCCTTCTGTCAGTGTGTGTGAAACTGAGCTGACCATACTGTGGCAGGCAGGTCAGCAAGCACAGGTGGTTCAGTGTGGATCAGCTCTTCCTCTCTTCTCTGCATAGGCAAGTGGTAGAAATGAGATCAGGGATCTGGATAAAGCACTCGGCTCAAAGAGCAGCTTTCTAGTGGTCATTTTATGTGAGGGAAAAATTAAATTTTTCTCCATCCAGTATTATCTAGATTAGATGCACACCTTTTTAGGGACATAACTTCAATGTTGTTACAAAAAATGAGCACACCTGGAAATCAAAATGTAAACCAAAGGCTGAATTTGGAAATGCTGTCACTGGTACTAAGGAAGCTGTGGCGGGTGTATGCAAAAGATCCCTGGGGTGTCCTGGGGAAAGGGGTCCTATGTTCCCCCTGTGGCTGTCCTCTGAGTCCCCAGCACCAGCTGACCGTAACTTTATGGTACTGGAACTGAGTTTTGACAGCACTGGAGAAGCACAAACAACTTATTCTCATTTGTTATTTATATACATTATGTTATATAAATTTATATAAATGATATCGATCTCTACTCAGAGAACAGAGCCTGAGGTTTTCAGTCAATCATCTGCTATTATAAATTGAAATTTGAACTTTGTGAAGTGTCTAAAAGCAGAAATCTAATGCTGTGTGAAAAAAAAAAACAGCCTGGGGCGCACATAAAGAATGAGTAACAGAGACCTTAAGGCCATTTCGGGCCAAGGTGTTTTGGGTTCTGTCTTTGCTGTGAGAAAACCAATTGCATGTCAAGCTCAATGAAGAAGTGCTGCAGCTGGAAGTTTCGGCTGTGCTGGCATGGTTGTTTGGGACGCACTGGCTAAGAGAAGTGATGTGCACAGCAGGTTGTCAGACAGCAAATAGAGAAAAAAAGCAAAAAAAACCCCCACCCCAACCTCAAATGACATTAGCTCCAAGCAAAACATGCTTCATCAGCTCAGCAACTTTCATTACCTATTGGTAATGATCTCTCTTCAGTCACAGGGAGACAGAGGACAAATTTTTTAAAGAATAAATCTACTGAGCATGTTATCCATTTCAGACTTCCAGTGCATTATGTAATTTAGAATCCAGCTCAGGAAAATCCCTTGTATCGCTGGTACTCACACACTGACTCTGCTACTGCTCCTTCCTCTGCCCAGCCCCTCAGAGCCCATCATTCTAACAGGCCATGGCAGCCTCAGTGTCTTCCCACTGAAAAAAAAGTGTGTGTTTCCTTTCATATGCCAAAATGTGTGGCAAAGAAAGGTATTCTAAATGCAGCAATAGGGAATGTGGATGAGGACAGGGTACTTTCCAAATAGGTGCTTGTCTTCCTTGTGGGGTCTGTGCATTTGGATCTCCCATGTCAGGGACTGCGTGTGGAAAAATCTTGTGGTGCAAAGAAGTAACTTTGTGAGTAGTTTTGCAAAATCTAGAGTTATTTGCTCCAGGATAGCTTTTGTCCCCTGCTCTGCCCCACGTGTGAAGTTGTCACTTTGCAGGGCTGGGCAGGGGGAGGGCGGGTTGCTTTAAAATTGATGGACTCCTGCAAAAAAAAACCAACCACCCAGGAATATTTTCCCAGGGTGCCATTACTCCTCAGGTGAAATCCTAATAGTAGTAGGAGATTCATTTTCATCTCAATCCTTAGAAAGGACCACTGGTCATCTGGTCTGACCTTTTCTTCATCGCAGGCCATTAAGCCTCACCTGGGTGCCTCTGTATTAACCCCCCAGACATTAGTTAGACCCAAGTGTTACAGTCCTTGAGAAACTTGCTGTGCCATGTGAGTGTGAGGCATCTGTAGAGGCAGGGAATTGGTGAAATAAGATGTATGACCCTATTTTTCTCAGGTTTGACTTCCTCTGTACAACCAGAGATTTCCTCCATTTTTATAGCCCTGATGTATTTTCTTAATTTTTTGGTGAGTTTGTTTGCTAGATGGTGAAACTGGCTGCTTTGGTCTTTAGGTCTCTTCCCTGCTGCGGCAACAAGAAGGGCTGAGGAGAGTGGTTGGTGCTACTACACATGAACAAGTATAGATACTGCTTGTGGTTTGGGTGGGAAAATTCTAATAGGATGCAGGAAGTGTGATGCAAATCAAGACTGATGGCGAAAATACTTCTCAGGTGATTGCAGAGATAAATGAAGATGCGTGGAAAAGCAAACCCATTACAAGAAGTATTCCAACAAAGATGGGTTAAATTCAAGGAATTTCTAATTGAAAAAAGATAGTTTAGGGAAAAAAACATAACGGGGTAAAACATAACTGGGGGAAGTGTGGAGAAGCAAATGGGTGTAAGTGAGAGCATGGAGGAATTGTTAGAAAGTCAACATGGATTCACATTAAAAAAAAACCACAAACCCAAGCAGGTGTGAAGAGTCAGATGTTGTCCTTCCTGCCAGGCCTCCCTTGGCTGTCCCTGTCTCAGGGATGTGCTCCCAGGGTGGCTGCTGCTGGTGCCTTTCTCTTCGTTATTTTTTATTAACAAATAGAGGAATAGGGCTTTGCTGCTCGAAGTTCAAGGACTGCAAGCTCAGTCTGGCCTTAGGAATTCAATCTTTGTTCTGCCTCCTACTGTCAGCAATAAAATCCCTGGCTGAGAAGCTGTTGGATGATGGTGCTGGGGGGATAGGGCAGGCAAGGAGACAGCTCACCCTGCTGCAGCATCCTGGGCTCTGCCCTGAACCCACCCAATGCAGCATCCTGCCAGGAAATGAAGCACAGTTTTTACCCAGGTTTCAGCCACCCTGCCGATGCTCCGTCTGCCTCTGCGTGAGTCTTCTGTTCCCTGCATTCGTATTGTCAGCCTGTGGTTTGCTCAGTGATTTCAGTCCAACTTGGAGGCAGAAAAAGCCATCAGCCCGGTTCTCAAAGTAGAGTTTGCCAGGAGTTTTAGACAAAAATATACAGTATCAACCTGAATATGGTGGTACATGCAATTCCCTAATTGCCACTTTTGTCTTCTACAGCGATAGTGCTTGGGCCAGTTTCTTCATGTCCTGAAATGCTTGATGCTCCCTGCTTCTTTGGAGATACCCCCTTTACCTTGCACTAATGATGCTATCAAAAAAGAGGTTATCTACTCATATAAATACCCATAGTCCCTGGTAAGAAATGCAGATTTGTAATGCAAACCAGAGAGTAAGTTTTGTACAGAGATTTCAGGCTGTGTTTCAGGAGTTGTGTTGTGGTGGGTTGGTTGCTCAGGCACTGCCAGGAAACCTCCTCCTTCCAAGCCCACCCATGCCATGTGTGTATCCCCAGGGAATAAATGATCTGAGATCCTGAGCAGGACACCCAGCCAGCTCTAGGATCTACGCCCTACAGTTACCAGGATGCATTTCACAGAATCACAGAATGGTAGGGGTTAGAAAGACCTTTAGAGATTGTCTAGTCCAATCTGCCTCCCATAGCAGGTTCACCTAAAGCAGGTTGCAAAGGAATATGTCCAGGCAGGTTTTGAATATCTCCAGAGGAGACTCCACAACCTCTCTGGACAGCCTGTTCCAGTTCTCTGGCACCTTCAATGTAAAGAAGTTTTTCCTCATGTTCAAATGGAGTTTCCTGTGTTCCATTTTGTGACCTTGTCCTTTTGCTGGGCACCACTGGAAAGAGTGTGACCCCATCATCTTGATACCCCCCCTTCAGATATTTATAAACACTGATAATATCTCCTCTCAGTTTTCTCCAGGCTAAACAGACCCAGGTCTCTCAACCTTTTGTAATAAGAGAGATGCTCCAGTCCCCTGATTTTCTTCATATCCCTCAGCTGGACTCTTTCCGGTAGTTCCTTGTCTTCCTTGAACTGGGAAGCCCAGAACTGGACACAGTGCTCTAGATGTCTACTCAGCAGGGCAGAATAGAGAGGGAGCATGACTATGCTCTTTTTAATGCAGCCCAGGAGACTACTGACCTTCTTGGCCACAAAGGCACAATTCTGGCTCATGGTCATCTTGTTTGCCTGGAGCTCCCATGCAGTTTCAGTTTACCACCATCTTTGGAGGCAAAGGGAGGTGCACACAACAGAAGAGAAATGGGATTATTTGAAAAACGCCTTTGTGCTTATCCAGGTGGCAGATGGATGTGGCAGGTGATTACCAAACGCAGCCACGTTCCCAGCACTGGGGCGGTGGGGACAGCCTGGGCTCCAGCAGCCATACGGTGCCTTGCACAACTTGACACTGACACAGCTGGGCACAGCTGGTGCCTCTTGGCCGCTCCGTCTGCAGGGCTGGAATTGAAACCTGGAGATGAATCAAACGTTGCAGCCTCACTGACATTAAGGATGGTTCTGCTTCTACATACTCCAAAATAGGTGGCAAATATTTTGCTCTTTGTCAGGCAGCTCTCCTGCCTTCCTCAGCATCGCCTTCTCTGTCAGTAATGAATTCTTGTTTGTTTGTTACTGTTTGATTTTCTTCCCACAGAGGGCTGATTTATTAATAGAAAGAAAACAAGCAGTAAAGAATCCCTCCAGTTATTTAGCTTAGCTTGACTTTTTACTCCTCTTTGTTAGCTAAATTAAAAGCAATCCAAAACTACAGGAACCTTACTTCTAATTTGGAGAGCTGTAATTATTAGGAGCTGTATTTACTGAGACACTGAACTTGTAACCAGATTTTAAATTAATGCATTATCATAGTAGGGAATAAAGAAGCTGAATTCAGTTATGCAGTTTAATCCACACTGTGTGGAGCCTCTTTTCCCTTTTCATGCCAAGAAAGTGTTTATTTACAATTTTTTCATGAGTTGACATTCACTTTGTGTACATGACTACAAAATATCTAAGCACAGCAGACTACACATCCCTGAGATGTCTGGAGCCAGGGTTCAGTGCAAAACACCAAAATTAACTGATTTACTACTAGCATTAAAACCCACCATTTCTTACATTTTCCCAAAAATTCCTATTTAAGCACTTTCTGAGTGATCAAGGTCGGTTATGCCTTATGGAGTCTTTTGACTTGTATATGAAGAATTTGTGACCAGTAATATTTCTTCCTTGTTATTTCAACTGTGGACTTGCTTATTTTCCATCTATTGGCTGGAAATCCATAAATGTTTGGACAAGTTTGGTCTCTGTGTGCTGACACTTTTGCCATATGCTTGAAAACACGTGAATTATCTCTGTAAAATGTATTTCAGCTTCCTGATAATACTGTAGAAAAACTAAACAGGTTTGTTTATGTGCCTAAAGAGCATTAGAAACCCCAGTGAATCCACTTTGATACATAAAAAGAATTTGAGTTGCCACTGTACCTCTCAGCTGGGTTTAATAAAATTCACAGCAAATAGCTGATGGAATGAGCCATTTGAAGTTTGTGCTGGCACCTTGGTTTATATATATATATCTGTGTATGTGTGTATACATACCTACCATGCTATTTAATTTTTGATCCAGCATTGTTCCTAGACGAGCCCTGTAAAATGAGCTGAGCTGCAACCTGCCCATCTTTGCAGAACGATTAGAGCAGGATCCAAATTTGCCTGTAAATTCAAGTTTCCCTTCATTTCCATCGCTATACGTCTCTGAATGACAGCGAATTCATTCCTGCGCTGGAGACTTGCCAGAAGTTTCTCATCTCGCTGTCTGTGGGCTGCTCGCTCCTGCTCTGGCTCTCTCTCTATTTTTTTTTTTTTTTTCTTTGAGGTTTTTCTGATGCCTATAGAGTGAGCTCAACTCAAAGGTTTGCAGCTTCGCTCTCGTCTGCTATTCTGTAAGAGCCAGCCTGGGCGCCGGTACAGTCAGGAGTAGTGTGTGAACGTCGGATTTCTGCCTTATTTCCCTGCAGGTGACTCAGAAACTTCACGATGCGGCTGGTAATGTATTTAATTTTTCTAAATAAATACTTAAGCGTTTCTCCTGTGCAGCTTTGTCAGCTTTTGGATAGACTGGCTTTCTTAGAACTAATTAAATGAAGAGATGTCGGGGGGTGGTGGATGCCTACTGGGACATGGATGCTGTTTGTTTTACTCACCAGCCAGAGATGTACAGGCAGATTTCCTCAAGGAATCTTAAATCAAGCAGCACTTTTTCCTTTAGATAAGGAGCCTTGAACAAATACAGATTAGCAGATGCAATTCCTAACGTGCACAGAGATGCAGTAAGTTTATTAGGGGAACTGAAATTTAAGGCTGCGTTATGTTGTAGGCTCGGAAAGGAGAGAATTGCCTTCGTGTGCTAACAATTTAAAACAGTGTTTAAAAAAGATGCCTGAGGATTCGGAGGGCTCTGCTGGGCAGCAATCACGCTGTTGTGGCTGAATTTCTTGAGGTTTAACTGCCCTCCTCTTTTTGCTCTCTAATTATTGGGGGAAAAAAATGTGATTACGGTTCCTGGGGTAGCCCTACAGGGTTTTTCAGTTTCGGTATTCAGCAGGCATTTCAGCTCCTCTAAATACCAGCCCTTGAATAGTGAGCAGATCAATGTGGGGCTCCTGTAGCCAAGAGTTCAGCTGTTTGTCACCATGTAAAATCTCACAGCTTTTGTCGGGTGCAGTACAGGCAGCTTGCTATATTCCTATGAAGTCATCCAGGAAATGCTGCGGGGACCAATCCTGGCTCTGAGAGTAGTCAAAGGAATGAAGTAATTAATCTTAGATTTCTTTTTCTTTTCTTTTTTTTTTTTTTTGGGGGGGGGGGGGATTTTTTAACTTGTTTTGTTT